>CM068964.1:8778152-8792639 GCA_035128595.1 Eptatretus atami
TGGTGGGGGTCTTGTCAAGGGGGGTTGTGTGGTTGATGTTGTGTGTTTTTAACCAAGCCCATGCCCCCTCTACAAGGGGAAGAAAAGGAAAAAAACAAAAAATACAAAAACTACAAAATAATACATTAATACAATAAAATAATAATTTTATTTCATTAATTAAAAACATCTTTTTTTGCATTTTCTTCCTTGGATCATGTGTCCATGGGTTGGTGTGGTGTTCGCGCAGGCATGATGGGCTGAATGGCTTCCACCTGTGTTGGATTTCCTTGTTATTCCTTGTGATTGTGTTGAATAGTATTACCAGTTACAAAGATACAAGGAAATCTAACACAGGTGAGAGGCCATTCAGCCAATCATCCTGCATCAAACACCATACTCATTTCCACAAGATCCAAGGAAGAAAATGCAAAAAAAAAACAAATGATCTTTTATAATTTTATTTTAAGTTTTTGTGTTTTTGTATTTTTTTCCCCCTTCTTTTTCTTCCCCTCAGGGGAAGGGCAAGGGCTTGTTTAAAAACGTACAACATCGACCACACAACACCACTTTACGAGACCCCCACTAACAGCACTCTACACACATGCACACAATCACCCATTAATGCTCAAACTACCCAAAAGACATCAAATCCCCATACCCCTCCACCTACATAAATTCCAGGTACCTAATCAATTCCAATTTAAACTTATCGACTGTTTCTGCTGCCACTACCTTTCCAAGGAAACCATTCCATGCATTAACTACTCTCTGAGTAAAAGTCCCCTGCCTGTCTTAACTCTCCTCTTCTTTACTCTCAGGCTATGTGTCCCCTGGTCCAATCACTGTCTACTCTGTTGAATAATTCATCTTCACTTATTTTATCGATACCTTTCATTATCTTAAACATCTCTATCTTATCTCCTCGTAACCACCTCCTTTCTCATGTATAAAGGCCTGTCTCCTTCAACCGCTCCTCATATCTGAGTCTAGCTTGGCCTGGAATCAATCTAGAAGCCCTACGCTGAACCCTCTCGATGGCATCTATGTCCTTCTTGAGTTCTGGTGACCAAAACTGCACACAATATTCTTGATGTGGCCCTCACTAAATTCCTATACAATGTTAACACCACTTCTTTTGATTTATAATTGATCCTCCTCCTTGTACAGCCTAAAACCATATTTGCTTTACCTACTGCTGCCTGGCACTCTGTGCTGCTTGCCTTCCTCCGTATTAATCCACCCCCAGATCTTCTCACTGTGTGACATGCTCCAAAATTACCCCTTACATCCTGTAATCTCTATTTTCATTGTTCTTTCCCATCCCCAAAACCTGACACTTGCTCAGGTTAAATTCCATCTGCCAACCTTTTACCCAATCTATGCAAGTATCAATACTCTCTTGTATCTGTTCACCACCCCCTCTACTATCCACCTCACCTCCAAGCTTTGTGCCATCTGCAAATTTGGAAAGCTTACTCTTTACCCCATTATCCAAATCGTTGATGTAAATATTGAATAGTAATGGTCCGAGTACTGATCCTTGAGGCACCCTGCTACTTACATCCTCCCACTCACAGCACTCTTTGCTTCCTCCCACTAAACCATTTTGCAATCCATTTAGCTACCTGACCAGCCACTCCACAAGCCCTCACTTTGGCGAACAACCTCCGATGTGGTACCTTTATCAAATACCTTCTTAAAGTCTAGATATACTATGTCCACTGCCTTTCCTCATCCACCCAATCAGATACTGCTTCGTAGAACTCTAAAAGATTTGTTAAACAGGAATACTTTTGGTAAACCATGCTGACTACCTTTAATTAATTTTGTATTTATTTAAATGGTTCCTCATCTGGTCCTTAATTAATGTCTCAACACCTTCCCCACAACTGAAGTCAAACTAACAGGTCTCTAGTTTCCCAATTCTTCTCTAGATCCTTTATTAAATAATGGTGTTACATTTGCTGCTCTCCAATCTTCCGGTACCTGTCCTGACTCCAGGGAACTATTGAAAATATCCATTAACATCTCGCTTACCTGCTCAGCCACCTCCATCAATACTCTCGGGTGCATATTATCTGGTCCCAGAGCCTTATCTTCTCTTAGATTACCTAGCTGTTCCTTTACTTCCTCCACTCCAAACTGGATCTTCTGTAAAAGCCCTTCCTCACCTCCTTGATAGATACTGTCAGCTATTGGCAATTCTCCTGACTGTTCTTGTGTAAAATTTGAAGCAAAATACCTGTTTAATAAGCCTGCCATCTCACTTTCATCACTAACCACTCTCTCGGTGCTATTCCTCAATGGGCCCACACCGGTCCTAACCTGTTCTTTTCCCCTGATATACTTAAAGAAAGCCTTGCTATTAAGTTAAATATTCTTAGCCATGTCCTTCTCATACTCTCTTATGGCTTACCAAGTTATTATCTGAACTTGCCTCTCTATTTACTACGATAGTGATATAAATCTAACTCCAGTCCTGTTATTTTAAACCTAATAAATACCTTCTGCTTCTCCTTAATAACATTCCTGATCTCTCTACCCAACCACCCTGGTCTCTTTCTGCTTCTAGTTTTACACCTCATTGGAATGTAATTACTCTGCACTCTACACATTTGATCCTTAAAGGTTTCCCATTTCTCTGATGCTGATTGATTGCTGATATTACTCATCTTAGCGAATAGTATAATATGATTATTCAGAATAGTATTACTCATCTTACCGAATAGTACAACTCATTATACAGAATCATATTACCGATCATTCAGAATAGTATTCCTCATCTTATTGAATAGTATTACTGATTGTACAAAATAGTATTAGCAATTCTGCAGAATAGTATTACCGATCACACCAAATAGTATTACTCATCAAACCGAATAGGTTTACTGATTGTACCGAATAGTATTACCGATCATACAAACAGTATTATTCTGGATAGTTTTACTGATCATACCAAATAGTATTTATTACTCGTACTGATTAGAAGGCCAACCATTGATTGCATTGAATCGTGCCATTGATCAATACAAACAGTACCATCGACCAGACCAAACTGAACCAAACTTGATCGTACCAAACAATTCCACTGACCACAGCAAATTATATTCCACATTGTTTCTACCAAGCAGTACCATTATATTCGGGATGTTGTGTGATGTAACATTATAGTTTGTGCATGCAAGCCGTTTAGCAAAGCTTCGCTTCAAGTATTACAGAAAAGCCGTCGTCCCCACAATGTCCGTTGAAACTATGTTTGTTCCTGCTGTCTGTGCCTGACATATTGGGAATCGCTAAGGTGGGTAAACACTTTAAACTCGTGCCATGTCCAGGACCAGGCAGGGTTCGACTCCCGGTCAAAGGTGACTGCACTTGTCCTTGAATCTGCTCTGCATGGATTTTGTCCTTCTTTGTTAGTGCGTTACTACCATTGTTCACCGAGCTGTGCACGTCCGTTTTGGAAGCGGAAAACATTTTCCTTCGCACTTCATGTGAAAATGGCAGTTTGTTTGAAAGAACATTAACTTTGTCGCTGAACATGTATACATCGGTGGAAGGTAAATGGGTTGTACTTGCAGTGTAACTCGAGGCTTTTGGCACAAGTTGAAGTGTCTATGTTACTTACTTGATGTCATTACACCCACATTCCCCCTAATTGAGACTTGGAGCACATTGTGTTGATTTTTACATTACCTCTTATTGTGCGAAATCGCTTTCTCTTTATAACCTCCGCGGTGTGCTACATTTCGCAACTTGGAGAGTACCTTCAGTTCTCATCCACGAACTTAAAAAAAAAAATTATATTTATTTTTTATATATGCATTGTCGAGGCTCGTATAAAGAGCTAACACACAGAACATATAACAAGGGGAGCAGGAGACATGAGGGGTGGGAGAGGGAAGCACAAAACAGTGGGGACAAGAGACAATGGGAGATCTGTGGAAGGGAGAGAGAGGGATGGGGTGAGGTATACGGGGTAAACAAGATGGACACTTCATGGACTTTCAGGAAGAAAAAAAAAGGGAATTTGAAGGAGGTGGGTTTGGGGTGGATTTACGGGGGTAGAAAAGATCATGGTTTTGAATGGGGGAAGATATGAAATGGTGGTGAACAGCTGTTTTGAAGACCTGGAGGGAAGAGTGCGATTGAAGAGAGTGTGAGCGTTTGTTACAGAGGCACGGAAAAAGAGGAATGGAGGTAATCAGTGATTCTTGATTTTGGTAGTTTCACCAGAAGGGGGTTGCTGGCGGACTTTGAATTGCCCTACGCGAAATATATGAGTGGCGGGACAGATCACAGTCCAGGCAACCATCTCCAGATCACGGGGGGGGGGGGGGGGCAAGGCCGGAGAGGAGACGGTCGAAGACGAAAGACTTCCGACATGCTTGCAGTGAGAGCGAGAGACCAAAGACTGAGCTTTATCATGGGAGATACCAATGATCCTAAAAGCCATGGTTTCCACAGCGTGAAGCTGAGAAAGGTGTGAGGTGGGAGCACCAGCCCAGAGGGGAGAGCAGTATTCCAGCAGGCTGTGGATGAGAGCTTTGTATGTGGTCAGCAGCTCAGGTGTGCAAACTTGTACATAAACGCAATATTTATCCCATGCGTGAAGTGAAAAGCGGGGTTAAGCAATTGGTTCACTCTGTCTGTCTGTCTGTCTGTCTACAGCCGCCATTCCATCATCAAGGAACGATTGAATGTTACATTTGGACATGAATCAGAATATGAACCTGCAGCTTCGCAGTAGTTTGGCCCTCAATTTGGCAAATTGGATGGAATCTCGTCCCAATCACGTATGCATACAGATTCATATTCATATTTCTCCAAATCCAGCAAAGGGAAGTCGGGCCACCCATTCCTTCCTGGCAAATGCGGACTGCCACTCATGTTGTGCATCTGTCTTGTGGTCTAACTCAAGCTGATGTATCCAGTTTCCAGCCTGGGCCAGGGCTAATTCCTCCACGAACTTCGATGCTTAATTTGAGGGCAATTTGTGCGGGTGTGTTGTTTGGCAAACTCTGAACATGCCCAACAAGGGAGTGGCACCTATGCAAAATGATGTAGCAGATGTTATTGAGACCGGTGCTTTGTCAAACCATTGGACTCCAAAGATGTGACACTGACACCTCATGTGGAAGGCTTGAAGCTGTTGCGCATCCTCTACACGCAACGTCCAAGTTTCGGACACATACACGAGCACTGGCAATATACAGGTGGTGTACACTCTGAGTTTAGTTGGTAGACTAAGTCGTTTATTCTGCTACACAAAGTTCAGCTGCCCGAAAGTTGACAAGGCGAGACCCATGCGTTGGTGAATGTCAGGTGAGGAGTAGCCCATGGAACCTATATCACATCCAAGGTACCTGAACTTATCCGTTGCTGCAATGGTCTGGCCTGCAATGATGACTGGTGGTGGAGGTGGACTGACCCTACGACCTTGAACCTATTAATCTGAACATACCTCTTCTGAACCTCGGTAGGGTGTTCGATGTGCACGGATGAATAAGGTAATTTTTTTGGGGCTCTCTGCCTGTCTGGCAGTCAAATGAAATTGAAAATCATTCCAAACAGGAAACACTGTTTATAGGGATATCATGAAGGACCAACAACAGGCACAAATAACTAATTTAACGTGATAAATAAGGCGGTGTAAAAGACGATGCATCAGCGACGGTAAACTTCCGGTTTGATGTTTTTTTGTTGTTGTTTTTTTTTCTACCGCCTTTAGAAGTTTTATTTAATTTCAATGAAATTATATGTTTGAACAATGCAGAACACAAACCGCCTTCTTTGCAATTCTAAAAAACTTCAGTTTAGCAGTACTTGGCCAAAATTTTACACCGTCTAGACCAGTGATCTTCACTATTATTTAGAGGGGGGGCCACTTTTGCCAATAAGACATCAGTGTGAAAGCCACCTCACCACCTGCAGGAATCCATAATGCCTGCTAATAGGCCCCACCTCCACATACCCTTTTTCGCTGTGGTTAACTGGGCTGCAAGCATAATTGTTTGTCTAATGCAACCATATCCTGATGTAGTTATGTTTTACAAGGGAAACAGACACAGGTGGAGGCCATTCAGCCCATCATGCCTGTACGAACACCACACTAATTTATCAACACAAGATACAAAGAAGAAAATGCAAAAATATATATATATTTAAATTTATTTCTTTTAAGTTTTTGGAGTTGTATTTTTCTTCTTCTTCTTCCCCTCAGGGGAGGGGGCATGGGCTTGGTTAAAAACACACATCAACCACACAACACCCCTTGACAAGACCCCCACCAACAGCACTCCGCACACAATCACCCATCAACACTCAAACTACCTAAAAGTCTTGTCAACATCCCCATACCCCTCTATCTCCATAACTTCCAGGTACCTATCTAATTCTAATTTAAACTTGTCTACTTTTTCTGCTGCCACTACCTTTCCAGGGAAACCATTCCATACATTCACTACTCTCTGAGTAAGAGTCCCCTGCCTTACTACTGTCTTAACTCTCCTCTTTTATGCTTCGCGTTTTGTGTTACTTTTATGCCTCGTGTTGGAACACTCATTTGAAGCCATTCGGTCGATTTGATAGCATTTATGGCAGATTATTATGGGGTGTTTTCACATTTGTGTATTATCGGCCACACATCAGCGGCTGCAATCTAGGCCACCAGGGGCCACCAGTGGCTTGCAGGCCGTGCAATGAAGAACAGAGGTCGAGACCAATCAGATTTGCCGCACATTCTGATGGTGGAGTAACTACAAGATTCAGACAAAAATGGTGGTGCCTATAGCAATGCAACCACAGAGCGAACTTCGTCCAAAAGATTTGTTTGTTTAATGTATATCCTTCTCAAAGGTCGTCCAAAATCGTGAGATTTTTCCATGAAGAGTTGGCAGAAAGTTCAGCTCTGGACTGTACGGTTTGATCCATCAGTTTCGTACAGTTGCCGTCACACCTGTTATTCAAAGTTCACAAACAAAGCCAATATAGATCATCGTGCTTGGAAACGCAAAACAAGAGTTTAAAAGACCTTAACCACGTCCTTTCTTCTCAAGACTGCATGGGGTAAGGTGTTCTATGAACTCTTGTGTTTTATTGCTGAAACTCCCAAAATCCAGGATCACTGCTCACCTCCATTCATTCATTCCTCCTTTTCCCACCTGTGTAACAAACTTCCACGTTCTCTTCAATCTCATTCTTCCCTCCAGGTCTTTAAAACAGCTATTCACCACCATTTCACATCCTCCCCATCAAAAACCATGATATTTTCTACCACTGTTAACCCCCCGCCCCCTCCTCCCCCACCCCAAAGCCCACCTCCTTCCAATTTCCAGGTTTTCCTTCTGATAGATGCTGCTTTATCCATCCTGTCCACCATGCGTCCTCCGCACATCCTTGTTTGTCCAAGTCTCCCACTATTTTGTCCTTCAGCCCAGCTGTTGGTGTTTCCCTCCCTCTGTCTGCTGTTTCTTTTGTTCTGTTGCATCCTAATCCATTCAGTTTTCTAACTCGTCACAAGCGTTGACTTTGTTTACTTATGGTAGAAATTCATGATCAAAATCTTTATAAGAATAAACAATGCATTATACATACTGGTAAAAAGTTTGCAAATTCGAGAACAAATTTAACTTTTTAATTGGTGAATTTCTAAAAGGTAATTCTAAAAAGTGATTGCAAAAGGTGTTTCTAAAGGGTAATTCTGAAGGGTTCTAAAGGGTAATTCTAAAGGTAACGAAGATGGTTCGAAAGGTTCTAAATTCTGAATGGTCCTAAAGGGTAAATCTAAAGGGTTCTAAAGGGTAATTCTCATGGGTTTCATTCGTTTCTAGGCTTTGCCTATTTCATATTAAAAATGCCAAACTGAACCACTTCCTTCGGACATGGGAACGATTTTTTTAAAGAGACATCAAGATGGCAATTACAATGTCCGTTAGTGTTTCTGAAGACCTACACTGTTGATATAGCATCAGAACACTCTCGACGGGTCATGAGCGTTTCTGTAGAAAACTAGAAGGGCACTCAGTAGAGCGCATACCTCTTCCACGCAATGCCTGATCCACGCGAACATATCGGGCCCAATACATTTTTGAAATATCATGCTATATATCGTTTTTGGCCCTATCTCTCATAGTGGGGCAGATAACAGCAATTTTTGAGAGGAATCGTGCAAATGATGATACAAGCATCAAAAATTTGGCACATTTGTTCTCCAGGGATTCTAATCAAATCTGCCTGATTGGCCATTTGAAAATCCAAGATGGCGGCCATTTTCCAAGATGGCCACCAAGTTAGCCTCCTGAAGTTGACTTTTGCTTAGAAGCATTTGTAGTTGTCCGATTTGCATGATCTAAGTGTGGATTCCTATGTTTTCAAGCCTGCTGGAGTGGATTTTCCTGTTTTTAAAGCCCCCTGGACACACTTTTTCTGATTTTGCACCACTTTAATGATTGTCATATGAAGCTAAGGCCTTTCTGCAACCGGGTCCTGGCTAGTAAATGTTCAAAGTTATGCATACCATGCGAATGTTCCTCCAGATGCTACTGTCCTGATATGCAGCTGCAGAGTGCTGTGCAGGGGAGCCCTGACTGAAAGCACTTGCATCTCCGGTTGCAACCTTTTGCCAATAAACCTAGTTGTATCCCATACAAGGAAAGTGGTCCATTATGACATGTAGAGGTGTTTTGGGTACAAAGGATAAAGCCCTTGACCGCTGAATGTCATCACTGGCGATGGCGCGAGGTTCTACTGGTAAATTCATGGAACGACTTGTCTGGACGCAAGGTGTTTGCTATGTCATGGAGGAGTTAAGAAAGAAGATCTAAGTGCCGCGCCGGCCTAATTCCTGGCAAACAGAGGAGATGATGGGTATAATGAACTTGCAAGGAATATTCCTGCTGTTACACTCACTGCACAATATACGAATCAAAGCGCTAGAACCCTGCAGACTTGACGAAGGTGGTGGGATAGAGGAAACTCGAAACAAAACAAGGCACGAATATCTCGAGAGTTGCAAGGTTTCTAATTTAACAGGACACAAGTTAGCAAGAGCTGAAAAAGATATTCCCTGGCAGGTGCTAGTGAGTGAGGTGAAAGTTAGAAGTAAGATCCCACGAAAGTCCAATGAAGAACTAAACACATTGGGGAGAATGTTTTCTTTGCGAAACCCAAGGGGGTGAGCTTAGAGAAGCGATGACAATGAAATTGGAAATAGAGAATAAACAAAAGTGCAAAAACACTCGTGATGAAAAAAACTCCTTGCCAAACTGAAGTGTAGAAGATGTCGCAGCAAACAAGACTGTTGCGTAGCATGCTCTCAGTGACAGCGGCAAGCTTCATACTGTCAGAAGTCACAGACTGGCTGAAATTCTTGAAGCGCAAGTGAAACATCTAGGACAAGGAAGACAAGGGAGATGCAGTCATCATTGTGGCTTCAGCACTTATCAATGCCTTACTCTCACGCAACTTCAAAAGATATTTGATGAGCTATGCTTTAAAGAAGACATGCAATCCAAAGGTGGAATCCTCATGGTGCCAGGTAGGAGAGGGTGGACGTAGTGGTTTATGTGTAAGAAGTTAAGTCTGAAGTCAGAGGAAGAGGTTGCAAAGGGGTACACTAGGATGCAGAAGAAGAGTGATAGGATCGCAGTAAGAACGCAAGTAACTGGTGAAGCTTCTGTCGAGATGACAGCAAACAGACTGAGCTGTTTCACTTCCTTGGCGAAAAGATGTGGTGAAAGCAAAGACGACAGCAAGCAGTCAATTGTCACAAAAGGGAGAGCTAGATGCTGAGGCAACACAGGAAGTCAACTGGATGCTGTGTCCTCCAATGTATGTCCATGAAGAGGAAGCTGAAACTCGAATATTTGTACATCGCCAGGGATGCAACGACGGTATGGTAGGCAAGTCCATTATCATTAAGGCTAATGACATGGACGTACTCATCATAGCAATATCTGTACTGCCATCCTTACAAGAACTAGTCTTGAGAACATGGTGATTGCCTTTGGCCAAGGAGCCAAGGCACGATGGATTCCAGTCCATGAGGTAGTTTCTGCAATAGGGCCTGAGAAAGCTAGAGGGATCCATACTTCCATGCGTTCACTGAATGTGACGTCGTGTTCTGCTTCCGCGGTTAAAGGGAAGAAAACTGCATGGCAGACTTGGAACGTCTTTGATTATGTTTCTGAAACATTCACCAATCTCAGCCAGCATCCAACATTGATTCGTGATCTTGACCTGCAGAGGCTGGAGAGATTCGTTGTCCTCATGTATGACAGATCAAGTGCAGCCACTGGTGTGGACGGAGCTAGACTGGATCTCTTTGCCCGCAAGCAGAGGCCGTACAACTCAATTCCACCAACACAGGCAGCCCTCAGAGAACATGCAAAGCGTGCGGCCTATCAGGCTGGGATCATCTGGGGCCAGGCAACCATCTCCAGTCCAGACACGAGCAGTCCCGCTGAATGGGGATGGACACAGAAAGGAGAGACGTGGCAGATATGTTGGACAACACTACCCCCTATTGGCAGCCAGCTGTCAGGAACTGACCAAGTGTTCCTGTAAGAAAGGTTGCAACCGAGATGCAAGTGCTTTCAGTCAGGGCTCCCTGCACAGCACTCTGCAGCTGCATATCAGGACAGTAGCATCTGGAGGAACATTCGCATGGTATGCATAACTTTGAACATTTACTAGCCAGGACCCGGTTGCAGAAAGGCCTTAGCTTCATATGACAATCATTAAAGTGGTGCAAAATCAGAAAAAGTGTGTCAGGGGGCTTTAAAAACAGGAAAATCCACTCCAGCAGGCTTGAAAACATAGGAATCCCACTTAGATCATGCAAATCGGACAACTACAAATACTTCTAAGCAAAAGTCAACTTCAGGAGCTAACTTGGTGGCCATCTTGGAAAATGGCCGCGCCATCTTGGATTTTCAAATGGCCAATCAGGCAGATTTGATTAGAATCCCTGGAGAACAAATGTGCCAAATTTGATGCTTGTATCATCATTTGCACGATTCCTCTCAAAAATTGCTGTTATCTGCCCACTATGAGAGATAGGGCCAAAAACGATATATAGCATGATATTTCAAAATGTATTGGGCCCGATATGTTGCGGTGGATCAGGCAATTGCGTGGAAGAGGTATGCGCTCTACTGAGTGCCCTTCTAGTTTTCTCAACAGAAACGCTCATGACCCGTCGAGAGTGTTCTGATGCTATAATCAACAGTGTAGGTCTTCAGAAACACTAAGCGGACATTGTAATTGCCATCTTGATGTCTCTTTAAAAAAATGCGTTCCCATGTCCGAAGGAAGTGGTTTTCAGTTGGGCATTTTTAATATGAAATAGGCAAAGCCTAGAAATGAGAATGAACCCATGAGAATTACCCTTTAGAACCTTTAGATTTACCCTTTAGGACCTTTCAGAATTTAGAACCTTTCGAACCATCTTCGTTACCTTTAGAATTACCCTTTAGAACCCTTCAGAATTACCCTTTAGAAACCTTTGCAATCACTTTTTAGCAATACTTTTAGAAATTCACCATTAAAAAGTTAAATTTGTTTCTCGAATTTGCAAACTTTTTACCAGTATGTATAATGCATTGTTTATTTCTTATAAAGATTTTGATCATGAATTTCTACATAATTTTTTTTTTGTAACAAAGTCAACGCTTGTGGACGAGTTAGAAAACTGAATGGATTAGGAATGCAACAGAACAAAAGAAACAGCAGACAGAGGGAGGGAAAACACCAACAGCTGGGCTGAAGGACAAAATAGTGGGAGACTTGGACAAACAAGGGATGTGCGGAGGACGCATGGGGTACAGGATGGATAAAGCAGCATCTATCAGAAGGAAAACCCTGGAATTTGGAAGGAGGTGGGCTTTGGGGTTGGGGGGAGGAGGGGGGGTTAACAGTGGTAGAAAATATCATGGTTTTTGATGGGGAGGATGTGAAATGGTGGTGAATAGCTGTTTTAAAGACCTGGAGGGAAGAATGAGATTGAAGAGAGAACGTGGAAGTTTGTTACACAGGTGGGAAAAGGAGGAATGAATGAATGGAGGTGAGCAGTGATCCTGGATTTTGGGAGTTTCAGCAATAAAACACAAGAGTTCATAGAACACACCTTACCCCAATGCAGTCTTGAGAAGAAAGGACGTGGTTAAGGTCTTTTAAACTCTTGTTTTTGCGTTTCCAAGCACGATGATCTATATTGGCTTTGTTTGTGAACTTGAATAACAGGTGTGACGGCAATGTACGAAACTATGCGGATGAAACCGGTACAGTCCAGAGCTGAACTTCTGCAACTCTTCATGGAAAAATCTCACACGATTTTGGACGACCTTTGAGAGGATATACATTAAACAAACAAATCTTTTGGACGAAGTTCGCTCTGTGGTTGCATTGCTATAGCACCACCATTTTTGTCTGATATCTTGTAGTTACTCCACCATCAGAATGTGCGGCAAATCTGATTGGTCTCGACCTCTGTTCTTCATTGCACGGCCTGCAAGCCACTGGTGGCCCCTGGTGGCCTAGATTGCAGCCGCTGATGGTGTGGCCGATAATACACAAATGTGAAAACCCCCATAATAATCTGCCATAAATGCTATCAAATCGACCGAATGGCTTCAAATTGAGTGTTCCAACACGAGGCATAAAAGTAACACAAAACGCGAAAGCATAAAGAGGAGAGTTAAGACAGTAGTAAGGCAGGGGACTCTTACTCAGAGAGTAGTGAATGTATGGAAATGGTTTCTCCTGGAAAGGTAGTGGCAGCAGAAAAAGTAGACAAGTTTAAATTAGAATTAGATAGGTACCTGGAAGTTATGGAGATAGAGGGGTATGGGGATGTTGACAAGACTTTTAGGTTGGTTTGAGTGTTGATGGGTGATTGTGTGCGCGAGTGCTGTTGGTGGGGGTCTTTGTCAAGGGGTGTTGTGTGGTTGATGTGTGTTTTTAACCAAGCCCATGCCCCTCCCCTGAGGGGAAGAAGAAGAAGAAAAATACAACTCCAAAACTTAAAAGAAATAAATTTAAATATATATATATATTTTTGCATTTTTCTTCTTTGTATCTTGTGTTGATAAATTAGGTGTGGTGTTCGTACAGGCATGATGGGCTGAATGGCCTCCACCTGTGTCTGTTTCCCTTGTAAAACATAACTACATCAGGATATGGTTGCATTAGACAAACAATTATGCTTGCAGCCCAGTTAACCACAGCGAAAAAGGGTATGTGGAGGTGGGGCCTATTAGCAGGCATTATGGATTCCTGCAGGTGGTGAGGTGGCTTTCACACTGATGTCTTATTGGCAAAAGTGGCCCCCCCTCTAAATAATAGTGAAGATCACTGGTCTAGACGGTGTAAAATTTGGCCAAGTACTGCTAAACTGAAGTTTTTTAGAAGTTGCAAAGAAGGCGGTTTGTGTTCTGCATTGTTCAAACATATTAATTTCATTGAAATTAAATTAAAACTTCTAAAGGCGGTAGAAAAAAAAACAACAACAAAAAAACATCAAACCGGAAGTTTACCGTCGCTGATGCATCGTCTTTTAAACCGCCTTATTTATCACGTTAAATTAGTTATTTGTGCCTGTTGTTGGTCCTTCATGATATCCCATAAAACAGTGTTTCCTGTTTGGAATGATTTTCATTTCATTGTCTGCCAGACGAGGCCAGAGAGCCCCAAAAAAATTACCTTATTCATCCGTGCACATCGAACACCCTAACGAGGTTCAGAAGAGGTATGTTCAGATTAATAGGTTCAAGGTCGTAGGGTCAGTCCACCTCCACCACCAGTCTCATTGCAGGCCAGACCATTGCAGCAACGGATAAGTTCAGGTACCTTGGATGTGATATAGGTTCCATGGGCTACTCCTCACCTGACATTCACCAACGGCATGGGTCTCGCTTGTCAACTTTCGGGCAGCTGAACTTTGTGTAGCAGAATAAACGACTTAGTCTACCAACTAAACTCAGAGTGTACACCACCTGTATATTGCCAGTGCTCGTGTATTGTGTCCGAAACTTGGACGTTGCGTGTAAGAGGATGCGCAACAGCTTCAAGCCTTCCCATGAGGTGTCAGTGTCACATCTTTGGAGTCCAATGGTTTGACAAAGCACCGGTCTCAATAACATCTGCTAAATCATTTTGCATTAGGTGCCACTCCCTTGTTGGGCATGTTCAGAGTTTGCCAAACAACACACCCGCACAAATTGCCCTCAATTAAGCATCGAAGTTCGTGGAGGAATTAGCCCTGGCCCAGGCTGGAAACTGATACATCAGCTTGAGTTTGACCACAAGACAGATGCACACATGAGTGGCAGTCCGCATTTGCCAGGAAGGAATGGGTGGCCCGACTTCCCTTTGCTGGATTTGGAGAAATATGAATATGAATCTGTATGCATACGTGATTGGGACGAGATTCCATCCAATTTGCCAAATTGAGGGCCAAAACTACTGCGAAGCTGCAGGTTCATATTCTTGATTCAATGTCCTAAATGT
>CM068964.1:8814533-8829092 GCA_035128595.1 Eptatretus atami
ACTGGTGATGTAAAGAGTTGATAAGGCTCGGGGGCCTGGCCCAGAAGAACTGCCTTCACCATCGCCCTGCCCCCTCCCCCAACTGAGTACCAGTTCCAGTGGTGAGTACTGGTACAGGGGCACTGCATCAGCGACACAGTCGCGCTTCAAGAAATGAGAGCTACCCTCAGCACAAGCTGCCATCGACCACCACCACCAATACAATTAAAATTTTGTTACATTTTTTATGTTTGCAGACTTTGAGACGAGCTCAATCTTGTATGTTTTATGGTGTTTATTCAATAAACGTATCATCAGTTGTGGGCATAAAATTTATAATTTCAGCTAAATCAGGGAGGGGGGGTAATGTCCAAGTGCGGGGGTAATATGAAATGGTTCAGGCTACCCGGGGGTAACTTTGAAAGATTCAATACCGGAGATAAGGTAACGATAAGCGGGGGTTAGCTTGAAGCACACCGGGTGGTTCCTCTCCAAGCTTCATCTCATGCACCAAGTGGTTACACGAATCTCTCTCTTTCCGAGCTGTTCCTTTACTTCCTCCACTCCAACCTGGATCTTCTGTAAAGGCCCTTCCTCACCTCCTTGATGGATACTGTCAGCTATTGGCAATTCTGGTGACTGTTCTTGTGTAAAAGTTGAAGCAAAATACCTATTTCATAAGCCTGCCATCTCACTTTCCTCACGAACCACTCTCCCGCTGCTATTCCTCAATGGGCCCACACTTGTCCAAACCTGTTTTTCCTCCTGATTTCGTTAAAGAATGCCTTCCTATCATGTTAAATATTCTTAGCCATTTCCTTCTCATTCTCTCTTCTGGCTTACCGAATTGTTATCTGAACATGCCTCTGTTTACTCTGATGGTGATATACATTTTAATTCCAGCCCTTTTATTTCATCGATATATTACTGAAACTCTCATCTTGTGTGTATATATATGTATGTATGTATGTATGTACCCGAGATACAGCCAAAACGGCACACGATAGCGCAAAAATTTAAGGGCTACCTCCTCACCATTCGCTTGTGGTGTGCAGTATCAAGTTTCATTCAAATCGGGCAACGAAAAAATGTTAAAAATCAATTCCCGATTCAGTTTAGTACTTTTGGGGAGAATTTGATCAATGCAAACAACCTCAGCGATATAGTTCGCTGGAGCTATCTTTTTTTTTCTTGAAATGATTTTTTTTCATCAACCGCTGTTACAACGGATCAACGGTTCACGGGTCGTCTAGTACCCAATAAATACCTTCTGCTCTGCTTAATAGCATTCCTGATCTCTCAACCCAACCATCCTTGTCTCTTTCTACTTCCAGTTTTACACCTCATTGGAATGTACTTGCTCTGCACTCTACACATTTGCTCCTTGAAGGTTTCCCATTTCTCTGATGCTGATTGTCCTGCACTGAGGGTGGAAAAGAGACGATGTGCGAGTCATATGTGAGGGGGAGAGCATAACCTGTGGTCAAGTGATTCTCGTCCTGATTATAGTTGAATTTGTACATTTTGTTCCTCCAAACCCTTCCCTCGGTGTACACTACAGCTAGAGCGGAGGGTGGTGCGCTCTTGACAGAGGAGTCTGAAGTGAGGGCCCCCTAGGCCTTTGAGCAGATGTACCAGGCTGACCCACCGGTGTTACTATTCCTATTGCTGACCTTCCAATCAATTGTGATCCACCTTTGTTTATGGAAAAACAGGCTGTGTTGAACCGGTTGAAATGGAGTGAAGCACCTGGGATCTGTCACACCCATGCTGAACTTATCAAGGCTGGTGGAAATGCTGTACTCGTGTCATTCCATGCAGTTCTGTGTTCTGTTTGAAACACAGATATTATCCCAACTGATTGGAAGAGGGGCCTAGTTGTCCCTCTCTGGAAAGGGAACGGTGATCGCCAGGACTGCAACGTCTGAGGGGTGAAGCTGCTCTCAGTGTCAGGCAAGGTTCCAGTGAAGTTTAATTGGAATTGTTTGTGTAGTTTCTGAGAAGAAAGCAAATGCAAATTTTGGGGGGCAACCAAGCCTCCAAAGACCCCAATTTTTTTATTGGTGTGAACAAGCTTTGGAACATCACAGATGATAAAGGTTGTGGTGAAGTTTCATCGAAATTGTGTGTGTAGTTTCAGCGAAGAAAGCAAACGTATATCTTGGGGGGCAACCCTCCCTTAAATCACAATTTTTCTCATGTCATGAACAAACTTTGGCACATCACAGGTGATGAAGGTTGTGGGGAAGTTTCATCAGAATTTGTGTAGTTTCTGAGAAGAAAGCAAATACCTCTTTTTGGGGGAAACCCCACCTGTAGAACCCCTTAATCCCCGATTTTTAGTCAGTTCCGAAGGAGGTGACTTGTAAAATGGGGGTCCATGTCCGTCCATCCATTCGTCCATCTGTCCACAATCAATCTTTCGATCATTATTCTGCAACCTGCAGTCAGAATGATTTGAAACTCGGAGGGGTGATACTTGGGGAGATTCCGCAGCACCTCCCGCAATTTCAGATTTGTCACAAATTGACTTAATCAATTAGTCAAATCAATTAATCTTCAAAGTCCTAAAACTTGTCGACTATTCATAGTTTTTGCTTCTGGTTTGGTATAATGGTTCTATGGAACAATGTCTACAGCTTGTCTGAGGGTTTTTTCGAATTTTTGTCCAGGAGGAAAGATAATGTGTCTTTATGAGTATGAAGTTCATTCGGGCTAATTAATCTTCAAAGTCCTAAAACTCCAAGAGTACTCGTAGTTTTTGCTTTTTGTATGGTATAATGGTTTTATGGAACAATGTCTCCAGCTTGTCTGAGCATCTTTTCCAAATTTTTGTCCAGGAGGAAAGATGATGAGTCTTTTTGAGTATGAAGTTCATTCAGGCCAATTAATCTTCAAAATCCTAAAACTCAGAGACTATTCAGTTTTTGCTTCTGCTTTGGTACAATGGTTCTTTGGAACAATGTCTACAGCTTGTCTGAGCGTCTTTTCCGAATTTTTGTCCAGGAGGAAAAAAGATAATGAGTCGAAATGAGTATGAAGTTCACGAGGACCAACTAATCTTCAAAGTCCTAAAACTCCAAGAGTACTTGTAGTTTTTGCTTTTTGTAGAGTATTATGGTTCTACGGAACAATGTCAACAGCTTGTCTGAGCGTTTTTTCCGAATTTTTGTCCAGGAGGAAAGATGAGTTTTAATGGGTATGAAGTTCATTTGGACCAATTAATCTTCGAAATCCTAAAACTCCAAGAGTACTCGTAGTTTTTGCTTTTTGTGTGGTTTGATGCATCTGTGGAACAATGTCTTCACCTTATCGCAGCGGGTTTTATTTCCTGAATTTTTGCCCAGGAAGAAAGATAATGAGTCTTAATGAGTATGAAATTCATTAGGGCCACAATAAAAACAATGAATGGTAATGAATATATCCAATATCGATGAAGTCGGAACTGATTACGGCCCACGGGCCGTATTTTTAAAAAGGGTGAACAAGCTTTGTTACATAGTTGGTGATTCAGGCAAACACTTTGCACCCCCTTCGTCCCCGATTTTTCTCAGGTCATTAACAAACTTTATTCCTGGTGTTCGCTTCATGGTTAGGTTGGTGGGATTGGGATACTTCGATCCTGAGTTGAAATCCCACTTGGCTGTTCAATTTATACCAGGTGGGGTTGACTCTGACTGTCATCCTTCTGAAGTCGGCAAAATGAGTGCCAGCTTGCTGGTGTCCTGTGTTGGAGTGACGACCCATCCAGGATTGTGCCAAATAGCCAAGGAGACTGTTTAAGCAGCAACAATGCTCTGCACAGAGTATTGTCCCAATGGATGGATGGATGAATGAAGAAGCTTTGGTACATCACAGGTGATTGAGGTTGTGGTCAAGTTTCATTGAAATTGTGTGTGTAGTTTCAGAGAAGAAAGGAAATACATGTTTTGGGAGGAAATCCCCTTTACACCCCCTTAGACCCTGATTTTTCTTTTGTCATGAACATACTTTGGTACATCACAGGTGATGGAGGTTATGGTCAAGTTTCATGGGAATTGCATGTGTCGTTTCAGAGAAGAAAGCAAATACCTATTTTGGGACACAACTCCTGTCACCCCCATTGGGGACAGATTTTAAAAATAGATTAATTTTTGTAATGCCATGAACACAGTTTGGAACATACACGGTGATGAACGTTGTGGTAAAGTTTCATCGAAATCCTATGTGTTGCCTCAGAGAAGAAATTGCAAGTGTTTGTGGATGGATGGACTGACAGACGTACGACGTGCCATCCCTGAAACTCCCCGGAGTTGCATTCTAAGTGAGCTGACGATGATACTCTGGAGATATTATTCATGAGATATTATCAGAACCTCCATTAATTTTTACTGCAAACCGCCGTTCTTCCAGTGGAAACGCTGAATTATTCCTGGAAATAGTGTGCTTGTAAATCAATAACACCTTTATTTGCTACAGACATGTATGTACCAGCTCAACATACCAAGCACTCTGTTTCCCATTCTTCTCGCCCACTTTGAAAACGCGGGAATTTTATTTTTCGTTCTGCTAGTGGGGGGAGGGCAACGTAACAGATTGGGATTCCCGTTGGTTTTGCATGTTAATTTTTTGCAACTATTATGAATGTGTTCTTAGCATTGCCAGGAAGTGGAAAAATGTTGTCGCCATTTTTTTCTGTGGACCTTCAGTCACCTTGACACAACGTCAAAGCTGAAAGGTCATTTTTGACCCAACGTACTGTATTAATCACGCTTTGTTTCAGAGTCTGGAGTGCCAGAATGTTACATTGTGTTTTCTAAAGTGTTTCTGACAAATATTCAATCTGAACTAACAGTGTCTTCATTACAGAATGTCTGTTTATCCTGTTTATGATCATACAACTAACTTCTTGTTGAACTTCGCAGCCACGAACCATCCAAACCAGCATATAATACTGAGATCTCACTTTCTCCTCTTCAGCTAACTTTTGCATGATTGCATGATACAAGCAGCTTTGGATTCCACAAAATGCAGGAGAGAAAGATGTGAAACAGGGGTGCTAGTCAATAAGGTAGAGCAGTACTTCCTGGAGCTATGCACAAAGGCCTTGTAGGCCGTGACATGATAGTTACCTGTTTATGAATGGCAAACACTAATCACAGTCCTGAAACAGACACTACAAATCAATTGCATGGTCATGGGACCTGAAAAGAGAGAAGATAACTTCACGACAGCATGAAAGGAAGAGTAGGCACAGGTGAAAAAGAATCGGAATGGTTCAAATGTTCAAATTGGAGCGAAGGAAGGCTGCGTCTTCGTCCAATCTTCAACCTGTTTCTAGTTGCCTGTCACTCCTCAGTCCCACAAAGGAGCAACGTCGTAAATGCATCAGATGGCAACTTATTCAACCTGAGAAGAGTTTTGTACATGAGTCTCAGACTAATCATCAATGAGAGGAAGACAGAAGCCACGTACCAACCAGCCCCTGGGCATGTCCTATCTGAACCTGAAATACCCATTAGAGATCACACTCTCAGTGTTGCTCCAAATTCCCCTACCTCAGAAGTATTCTCCCTATCAGCAAACTTGATGATGAAGTTTTTAGAACCGCATCAAATGCACATAACCTTCTTTGGAAGACTGAAGAAGAGGACCTTCCAAAACAAACACACACCATCAAAGGGAAACTCGCTGTCTACCATTCAGTCATAATATCTCTGCTACTTCGAGTCTAGAATCATGGACATGCTATCGGAGACATCTGAAAGTTCTGGAAGCTCTCCATTTTTCGATTCCAAGAGAGATCCTTGGAATCACTAGGGAAGATAGAATCTCGTACACAACCATGATCCAAACTGTATCTTCAACCAGTATGAAGCAATATATGTATGCCATTTGCTACGCTGGATTGGCCATGTAACAAGGATGCCTGGGAATCAATCCTGCAGGCGCTTAAGGAGGGGAATCGCTCTGTTGGAGGCCAACGTAAACGCTACAAGGACCACGTAAAAGCCACTTTGTATATATGCAATGTGGATCCTGGACAAATGTAGGAGTATGCTGCCAATCGTCCCCAAGTAGTGCATCATCTGTCCTCATGGAGTCCAAAGTTTGAAGGGAATCACCGTGAAGCCTGGAATGAGCGACGAAGAAGACGCCATGAAAGAGCCATGCAACCCGTGTACCACGACCTCTATGTATGCAACATCTGTGGAAGATGGTGCAAAGCCCGGATTGGTCTTCAGAGTCATTAAGATATCATCGTCCCAAGCAGTGGCATTCATTAAGCTCATCAAACATTCTTTGCGATGGGAGTCGCCATCATCTTCGTCTTTTTTGAAGACTTCCAAGAGTTTGCAGGTCATTTACTCAATTTGAGAAACAAATGGGTTTTGAGCGACTCATTGACATCCAGCAGGCATATTTATTTTGATCCGTAAATATTATTGAATGAATGAACCGAAAAGTTCTTGCGGAATAAAAGTTGGGAAATAAAAAGTTCAAAAGAGCTCCTCTGTGTATAATTTAAGGAATTAATTTACATCAGATGAGGGTAATGAAGATAGCCAACAAGTAGCTCACTGTATTTCATTCCGATAATTCTATTTTTACCCATTAATTTCCTATGCTAATCATTATAAGGGAAAATGATGATGTGTTTGACAAGCGACCGTAGAGGCTCAAGCAGATTTGCTTATTAACGATGTTGTTTCATTTGGCAATGTCGGATGAAGATTTTGTCACAATGTGAGAGTTAATGATGTCACAGACCATACAGTGGCCTGCAAAACTATTCACCTCCCTCCAAAGTTTTCAACATTTTGACGCCATCTGAGTTTATTTCACGATGTTTTCAAATCAAACTCAATGTTGTCACGTCCGAGTACCAGTGAACCCACAAAGGTCTCCCAAATGAGCCCAAAATCTATGGCGTACACGCACGAAAAGCAGATGGCTGAAACACGTTTCTTACCTTTAAGGGTTTATTTGAAAAGCAAAAAAGGGAAGAGAATCGACAAGACGTGACCACAATGAAAGAAACCAAGCGAGACAAAAAACACAAATAGGATAACGGGAACAAACAAACTTATATACAATGATGAGAAATAAAATACAAAATCTAACCCATGGGTGCCACAGATCACACTCATCATCAAGCCGATAATGCAGGCAAGACTTCCCCTTGTCTACTATGCGCAGGGTGGATGCAGCCCATTTAAGAAATCAGGAGTGAGACAAGAGTCAGCAACGATGGTGTTCAAAGATGAAGTAGAATAGCCACAAGCCAAGGCCAGCAATGAGTAGGCCTTCAACCAGGCAAGGCCAGTGATGAGTAGGCCTTCCACATGGCCCTCTCTTGGTTCTCCTCTTGGAGGGCAGGTTCTCTTCTTCCTCCTGGGTGGAACCCTCCTCTGGGTGCCGTCCACAGGGCGGCACAAATAAAAAATAAATATACAAGGTACATTGCCATTTCTGGCTGCAGAGCACACTGCATCACCATTGCTGGCACACACTGGCCAGAGATCGTAATAGGCCGAGTCACACATGTGACATGTGTGCCTCTGCGATGGAAGTCCTCACCTAACCCCACCCACAAACAAGAGGTATTTACACATAAATAATTAATCTGTCTACCCTGTCTATAAATTACATACGCTGAATCCTCAGCGTCATGTGTAACAAACGACTTACTCTGACAGATCCCTGTAACATGGCAATCTTACCTATGTGAAACACAGACCATACTACACTTCTACAGTCGAGCTATGGATCCTCCCCACCCCTCCTCTCCTCCACGTAACAATATAAAGATCTTCACAAGTTATTCCAAAGTGATAAAGCTTTAAAAAATGCATATAAAATGTGAATAAATTAGATTAAAAGTTCAAGTGGGCGTGGCTCCGCCACAAGGAGCGTGGGACACCCCTCAAACAAAAAGACACAACTAGACCATGATATGTAGCTTGTGTTCAAGTTTCATCAAGATCGCATCAAACGTCACGGAGCTATGCTCTGGAGAATCACAAACAGACAGACAGACAGACAGACAGCAGACAACCACGGACACAACGAAACTAGTGGTCACTGCTGGCGCCCACGAACCAATTAGACAAGCAGGGAGGCGACGATGGTTCACGGGCATTATTGAGGAAGCCCTACTGTAAAAACCTATCTCTTCCGTCAAAATTGACCAAATCAAATCGGATTTTTTATATGTTGTACTTATGGACATTACGCACAGCTTCTAGGAATGAAATTGCGAGAAAAAAATCGAGAAAAAAATAAAAAATAAATAAATAAAAGTTCAAGTGGGCGTGGCTCCGCCCACAAGGGGCGTGGACGCCCCTCATGCAAAAGACACAACTAGACCATGATATCTAGCTTGTGTCCAAGTTTCATCAAGATCGCATCAAACGTCATGGAGCTATGCTCTGGAGAGAGTCACAGACAGACAGACACACAGACACACAGAACACGAAAATAGTGGTCACTGCTGGCGCCGCCGCGAACCAACACTGCTGGCACCCGCGACACAAAAATAGTGGTCACTGTTGGCGCCATGAACCAAAAATAGTGGTCACTGCTGGCACCCGCGAACCAATTAACAGAGAAAAGCAGATGATTCTAAGTTGCATAAGTATTCAAACATTTTGCCTAATTAACCATAAATCACTTCAGGAGCAAATTATTTGTTTAAAAGTTACACAAATGTGTAATAGGTTTCACCTGTATGTAATCAGTGGTTTAACTTAAAAATTAATCTCCTCCACACGAGACCAAGGAGCTTTCCAAAGAAGTCAGACATAAAGTGATGGAGAAGCACCGTTCAGGAGAGGGTTTAAGAAGATTTCAAAGTCACTCGTTATCCTTTGAGTATGGTGAAATCCATCATTAAGAGTGGAAGATGTATCATACCACCCAGACACTACCCAGATCAGGTCGCCCATCCAAACTCAGTGGCCGGGCAACCAGGGAACTGGTTCGCGATGTCTCCGCAAATCCAACAATGACTTTGAAAGATCTGCAAGGCTCCATGTCTGAGATGGGGATCAGTATTAATCATATAACAATATCCTGTTCCTTCACAAAGCTGGCCTCTTTGGACAGGTGACAAGAAAGAAGCCATCACTGAAAAAGACATATAAAAGCTCGTATGGAGTTGTGAAAAAGCATTGTGATGATAATCAGGCATGTGGAGAAACATTTTGTGGTCAGACAAGACAGAAATTGAACTTTTTGATCTAAATTCAAAGTGTTATGTTTGGTGCAGGCCTAACACTGCACACCACCCAGTCAACACCATCCTACTACAAGCATGGTGGTGGTAGCATCATTTATGGGGTGCTTTTCATCAACAGGGACTGGCAAGCTTGTCAGATAGAAGGGACAATGGATGGTGCAAAGTACAGGAGAATCCTTGATGAAAACCTGCTTGAGTCAGCCATGAATCTGAAACTGGTAGGAGATTCACATTCAGCAGGACAATGATCCGAAGCACAAAGCTACAACCACACTGGAGTGGCTGAATAAGAAGAAAATAAATGTTCTTGAGTGCCCAGTCAAGGTCCTGACTTGAACCCAATTAAACATTTATGGTGAGACGTGAAGATCACAGTCCATCGATGATCCCCATCAAACTTGGCAGAATTAGAGCAATTTCACATGAACAATGGGCAAATATTTACCATGTCACTGTGAAACTGGTAGAGATCACACACAAAGATTCGTAGTAGTCATGCTGTAAAAGGTGCTTCCACCAGTACTGACCTATGGGACTGAATACCATTACAACCAGTGAATTTTGATTTGTACATGGTCTTTTTTTACAAGTATTCCTGACATGTAACCTCCTTCAACTCAAACAGCGTTTAGTTTGATCTCTTCAGTTATAAATAAAACGTTACTTTGGAAAAATTGTTTCTACATAATTTGTAATTCATTTAAATGTGGAATTATTGGAAGGGTGGTGATAACTTTTGCATTCCACTGTAAGTAAAGTCCACATTGCACAAAATCAGGAAATACAAAAGCAGGAAATTTTCCAAAATGCTTATATTATCAAGAGTTTATGAAAAAGCTGTAACTTACCAGCGTTTGTTATCGTTTCGTCGAAAGTGATCTGAGAGCAGTTGCTGGGTAAAAAGATCACGATGAATCTTTATGGTTTACCTTTTGTAAAAACGTTGGCTTCTCTGTAAGACAAAGAAGTAGTGTCAAAAGGTTTATATAGAAATGAGGTGTGGAACACCTGTCAAAGCTCCTTAACACCTTCAAGCTTTCCCTCAAATCACACCATAAATGCTTATGAAATGAGACGACTTAACATGTCGTGACATGTTTAGCATCATCTTTAGTTATTGTTTGTACAATCCCAATATTTTTGGAATTACAGATGTATAAGCTTGAGGTTATTGGAAATGGGTCTTACACCTTGTCTCTGTTATATCTCTGTCCACCTTATGTGGTTTAACCATTTTTAGGAGGGGAAGAGGTTGGGTATGCAAAGTCGAGGCTCATGGAAGAGCAACATGACAAAAGGCAAAAGTTAATGCATTGATAGTGTGACAACATGCAGACACAAGAATGAGATGAACGAATAGGAGAGAGTGAAGGGAGGAACATAGCAACCAGCAAGTAGATGGAAAAGGTAGTGGCCATTATTGACCCTCCACAACAGGACGATAAAGCTGGAAGATGTATTTTGTGCTAAGAAAGGAAACTAAGAGAATGCATACCTAGTCTCTGGTTGTGGAAGAGCTAGTACTCTCAACGGATCAGGATGCAGCATGACAAAAGGAACAGCAGGGAGAGAGGGGGGAAACAGTAAAGCAGAGCCGAGGCTAAGACAGAAGGAAGCGGACAAGCAACGGGTGTGGGGAGGAATGGGGGCAAGAGAGGATGCACAGGGGGGACAAGATGGATACAGAAGGAAACTCTCAGGAGGAAAGCTGGAAATTTAGGAGGGAGAAGCGGACAAACAACGGGGTGTGGGAGGAATGGGGCAAGAGAGGATGCACAGGGGGACAAGATGGATACAGAAGGAACTCTCAGGAGGAAAGCTGGAATTTAGGAGGGAGGCATTGAGGTGAGGTGGGGGGGGGGAGGGTGGGGTGGGGTTAACGGGGTAGAAAAGATCATGGTTTTGGATTGGGGATGATCTGAGATGGTGATGAACAGCTTCTTGAAGACCTGGAGAGAAGAATGAGATTGAAGAGGATGTGGAAGTTGGTTCCACAAGTAGGAAAAAAAAGAGAGGAAAAATGAGTGGAGGTAAGCAGTGATCCTGGATTCAAGTAGTTTCACCAGAAGGGGTTGATCGTGAAACGTGTGAGCACTGCAGGAACCTGGAGGGTGGGGGGGGGAGGGCAGAGTGAAGGTACAAAGCACAGAAAGAGCAGAGGATACAAGACCAGAATAGTGGGGGCCAGTGTTTTCCCCGTTGGTTTCAAATGTTAATTTTTGGCCACTGGTTGGACTGTGTTCTGGAAGGATTTAACTTACCAAAAAATGATGTCCCATTTTTTTGGGTGATTTCTTTATACTTTTCTCTCAATTTCAAATTACGGCCCAAATCATGATAAATAATTTCATCATATTACCCCAGAATACATTCTGTATGCAAAGCAAACACCCAATATATTTGCTAAATAGTAATTAATAATTAAGAAAAAACACTCCTTTCAACAACTCAAACTTTTTTTGGGGTTTTTGACTTCTAAATTTTAAAATACAGCGATAATCTCACAGCTCAAACATGTTTTATCTAGTTCTTTCAGTCCACCATCTGGCTGGTTCTGGTCAGCTAATGTAGGATAGAACTTCAATGTTCATTTAGTGTGTGTGTTCATAGTTAGATGGAAGGATCTCCTTCTTCTTCATCCTCTTCAATTCTAAGATGCCTGGTTGACATTACTGCACACCTCCTCATCGGCTCCACACAAACACATCTCGGAGCAGTTGAGGCCCTGCGACCGACAGGAACAGTGTGATGTGCAACTGGTCTTCTTGCACCCACATTTGATGAGGTGAGTAACTGGAGCTGGAGAGATCCCTTGTTGGTACTGGTACTAGCGTATCCCCCTCTTCCTTCCACCCGTAGGTGTTGCTGGTGGTAGCTGAGGGTGAGAATGTTATCCTGACGCCACCATGGCCTGGTAATGTGCCCGGGCAATGGCTTCATGTAAGGCTCCTCGTGTCGGAGGTAGCTTTTGAGCTCCAGTTGTTTCTTGGTGAAAAGCTTCCATCTGAGATCACAACATCCACCACAGTGCTACCAGGCTCATAGAGCTGGCAAACAAATGTCTCAATGGCTCGTTCAGTGTCAACTTCCAGCTTCTCGGACGTCCCTAAGGCAGCAAATGCAGATACCACTCCATGGAGCATCTGCTAAGTGCTTGCCAACAGGTCAGTTCCCTTGCCTGCAAATCGACCTGTTACGTCAGCTCCAGAGAAGGCATGAAATCCTGGTAAGGCTTCAGCCTTTATCACCAAGTGCATTCACGATTGGTCCCAGTGAGATTACTCGCTTCTTGTTCCTCACCCAGTAACAAAGTATGTGTCCTGCAGAGCTGATGGTAACGGTGGATTGCAAGGACAAAAACGTCAGTTCAGGTGACTGAATGTAGAGTTCTTTGCTCCTCTTCGAACAGAATCCAGACTGTGCAGGATAAGTCTCGTGTCAGTCTTCTTGGGAGCTGCAGAGATGTTGAACATCCATGGAGTTTGAGAGGACTCTTGCGCGAAGTCTATGAAGAACCTTGGGCTTACCTCAAAGTGGTGGAGAGCTTTCTTTGCAAGATAAACTGTCAGTTCATCTTTGGTTGCGGTACTGGATAGGAACTGCTTTGCTGACACTTTGCCAATTTGTGTATGTCTGTGACGAGTAAGCAGTTGCTGGCTTACGACCCTGGCGTCTCTCCTCTTGTGGCCTCTTTCAGTGAAGTGGGAAGATCATAACGGTCAAAGACTACATGGAGCTCATCATATTCTCTGCACTTGCTGTCCAGTGTAGCTATGAAGTGGTCAGCCCATGTCTTGACCCAAGGTGGCTTATCCATTGCCTGGACAATTGCCATTCCATCAATTACAGTTGCCTTCCTTGATGTCAAGGGAACAATGTCATTGTTGACATCCTCTGGCTGCAGATCAACACTAATTTTATTTGGGAGGTCCTCAAGTACAGCCATCAGCTTCCTTTTGTCTGTGCATGGTAGGAGTTCACCACTCACTGTGAACAAGGCTCGTGGGAGAGACGTGAACTCATGCTGGCCAATGCTCTCCTTGAGGTTCATCTCGGAGCGTGAGCGTGCAACAATCAACATGCGGGGAAATAGTGATCTGTCGTCCTTGAGCTCCACTACCTGATCAGCCCATTTGTGTTTCACCGACTTCCTTGCACTTTTCCATGTCTTCAGTTGAACCTTCTTCATTCTGGCCCAGATACTGACCTCATTCGTGTTGATGCGTTCCTCACAAAGTTGGCATACTTCTGCTGCCCAATGTCTTCTTGGTTGCACACATCTTTCTGCACCTCAGCTGGCATCACAAGCTTTGTGATGATGTTGGGCAGGTCTTCACCCTCGTACTTCATAGGATTCATGGACGATATGACAGTCTTGAGCCGAGCAATTGTCTCTTCCTGTCTTGTCCATACAGCCAGTGACAGGTCATGATGTTCCTTACGTGTAGTTGTTGTGAGCCAGCCATCACATGTGCTTCTTCAGCAAGCCTACTAAGCTCTGGAGCTGTAAGGAAGATCTTCCCAAGCACTGGCATTCTGTGTAATGCCTACGAGTCCCCCAGTGACTTTCATGATGCGGTTGATATGCTCAAGAGCATGATCCACCCAATGCACAGAATGGGATCTGGTTTTTGTTGACTACAAGTTTCCATCAATGAACTCTTGATGTATGTCTGGATCTGTGCTCTGAAGGGCTGTCATCTCCACAAGGTAAAGTGGAACCAGCCTGGCATACTTCTGCTTGTCATAAGCAAAGAAGTACTTGCACAGAGCATCAAGGGATGACAGGTGCAGCTCCCAAAGACCATCACGGGTGGCACGGATGAATGTATATATATGAGTAATACCATCCTCATGTAGGTCCGCACAAACTTGAAGAGTGAACTTTGTGATCCCTTCTTATCAAACTCGGCCATCATTTTCAGTACCCTTTGGGAATCAAGGATAGTTAGCATATTGTGCTGCTCCTTCAACATCTCTTGTTGCAGGTGTTGAACACAACTTTGGGCAAACTGCTGTGCTGCCTCTACACATGGCCCCTTCAGATGAGGATGATCTAGGAAGAATTCTTCTACATAGAGATCATAGAGGGCCTGACTGTAGTCATGTGTGCTTCCAGGCCTCTTTCGTGTGCTTGGCTTCCAGGATCTGTCTGTTGGGTTGACCATAGATGTCAGCTTCACTCAAGCCTCGTCAAGCCCACTGTCTTCGATGGCATTCCCAGCTGCCCGCAATGCAGCCATCACAGTATGCATCTCACCCAGTCTCAGCACCCCATTGCCCTTGCAATCATCCTTGTCATCTCAAGCTGTTTGGCTCGTTCATATAAGGCCATGTCCAAGGTGATAACCGTCTCCTGT
>CM068964.1:8840577-8852623 GCA_035128595.1 Eptatretus atami
TGAAACAGTCTCCTGCCCCTGGGATACCTTTGTGTCCGGAGGTTTCCCTATGCCGCCGACCACAATGCAAGTTAATCAGACTGGTTGTCGTCGACCGCACCTGACGTTGTACTGTAATAGCTTATTAACGCTTTCTGGAATTGAGTATTACAAATCAACAAATCAGCTCCATCAGCAAACTCCAAGATCCTTTCACCTTCTCCATATTCTCACACCATATCCATAACCCATGGACTCCCTCAAAAAAACGTTTGGACTCCTTCCACATGTCCATTCAAGTCTCCTTCTACCACAACAATTTCATCATCTTTCACAATTTTCCATTCAACTTCTCTATCGCACACCAGAACATGTTCTTCTCTTCATCGCTTCGACCGACCTGCGGGGCAATCCGAGATGACGTTCCAAGAGCTTTCCGATCACGATTCTCACCATCATCAACCTTTCACTCATCTAGTCACACTCACTACACTGTCTACAAACTCTCAAAACATGACACCAGCACCATACACGCCTTTCCAGGCACGCCTTCCGGGCACCCTTGCCACAAAACTTATACTTCTGTCCCTGCCTACCCTTCACCATTCTCGACCACTTCCCTTCCACCGTGTCTCCTGCACACAAACATATGTCCACTCTCTTCTGACGAATGTTCAACCACTTCTCATGATCTCCCTGTCATCTGTCCCTACATTCTATGTACCAAACCTCAGAAACAATCTCCACGTGGGGCATTCAGACAATTGGTCGTCATAAATGGAAAAATTTCCTCCCTTGCTTAGATCGGGTTTCCCACCTTGGAGTTTTAACGAGCGGGGTGAGGACCCCATGGTACTTGGGCTGTACCCTGCCCATAAGCTGTACTCATCATGGTTTCCTTTGAAGGTAGTTTTTATGGCCGGATGCCCTTCCTGACGCAACCTTTAGTCGCCTCTTACGACACGCAGGATACGGTGTACCTATTCTGACGGGCACACACCGGGAACAGTGACAGAGGGAATTTAAATGAAGAATAAGTCACAAAAGGGGTTCGAGTCTTCTGCATTCTCCAGCTACACAACACAATGCATATCTCCTTTCCACTGAACAGAGGAGAGGTAATTAGCTACACAATATACTACGGAGATAACTACACTAGGGTCCTTTCTATGTGTTGTTTGTGTGCTCCCAAAACCGTCACAATATTAACAAGGTCAAACCCATTAGGTTATAGTTCAGAAGGAGACCAATAGACATTTACCCGAAAGTGAAAGATGCCAGCTAGCCTGTTGCTGGGATTAAAACTCTGTTCCATTGGTACCACCCTGGACAGCAGTTTGTCATCCAACGTGAGAGATGCAAGTGCAGCCAGGAACCAGCAATTCCCTGCACCAGAGAATTCATTGCCTTTTGGTGGAACTTGTTATGACTTCATCCTTCACGGCAGTTTTAGCACCCAAAATGTAACCCATTTCATCGATGGTGACCACCCTGGATGTGTTACAGACAAGGTCACTAACCGGGAAATCATCTTTCCTTCGGAACTTCCATAAACACTCTGATTCGTTTTGTACATGCAACGAGGTCCAATGTTGCAGATAAAATCTTGGAGACAAAGTGCAATTAAAAATTTATGTTTGTGTAAATTTGTGTAAAATAAAAAACAAGTTTTATTTATTTACTAGCATGGGTACGTGGCGTTGCCCGTGTTGTTCTACCCTGTTGGAATTTTGAAGAAATGAAATTTTGATTTTTGTTTTTATATTTTGTGGGGTCGAAATACTCCCTCCACCCACTAAGAAATGGGGTCGGATCATTTAATATTTACTTTCACATAGTTACAAATGGTTCACAATAGTTACATAGATCACATAGTTACTTCCGAGCACTCCACTGATGAACCCCTGAAAGTTTGACGAGGATCCATTTGGCCATCTCTGAAGAAAGAGCAACACACACAACACACACACACACACACGCACACACACACACACACACACCACACACACACACACACACAACACACTCCTCTCTCTCTCATGAAATTATAATAAGAGATACCGACTCGCCTTGGAAGAGGTCAAACCTGCTCGTGTCCTCAACCACAAACTGTGGGTTGAAGCAAATCTCCTGTCAGCAGAACCACATGAGTGTATTGAGGATATGGGTCAAAGTGGAGAGTACAATATGATGGGACGGGGCGGGGGGGGGGGGTGGTTGGAATACCAGGCACATATTTTCCAACATATACAATATTAAATCATTTAGTATGAAAAGGCGTGTGCGTCTGTGTTGTGTTGTGCTTGTGTGTGTGTGTGTGTATTGGTGATTGTTATCTCCTATATGTACATTTCAGAAGGTGAAAACGGAGCCCTCCCAGGTCTTGAAGTATCCATCTCAGTTTCAGTAAGATCATGATTCATGGACCAATTTTGTAAAATTTTGTTGTTCTCTAAGTTTTTGTTTGTTCCAAGGGCTTTGTTAGGGTCATCACCGACCCCGGACAGCCTCCAACTATCGTTCGTTTGTAGTAATATTACCCAGGATGGTTTTGTAAAAATTCTTCTTCATCATTCCTTTTGTGCCAATGATCACTGGGACATTTTGGATCTCTTCAGCTTCCAGGACCTTTCACTTTCATTTTTAAGTCTTGGTATGGTCTATTCTGATTCTGCATTGTTTAGACCAAAATCGCTGGATACTAAAACCTCATATAGCAATGTCTTCTTTCTTTTTTGTATCTGGAGTACTACGTCCAGTGCAATGCTTTGTTTCTATGTTACCCCGTACAAATCATTAGCGCTACGTGAACGTTAAGTCAATTCCTTGTTCTCAATTATCACTTTTGGTTCATGTTTCTATGAGTTTTGTGGGAATGGAATAGTGAAGTTTTTGCAGAACTGCCAGTGGATTAATCTGCATACCTTGTGTGCTTTGGGTGGACAGCTGCTCTGAATGAGGTTTTTTTTTACATCCTGATAGGAGGTGCCTCGTCCTTTCTGTTTCTATCTTGCCAATCCACACCTGGCCGATTGGACTCAGTCCCACCAATTCAAGCCATTCGGATGTGTTCCTGGACTTGGCATTTATACGATTCATTCTCCATCCCACGTGAGCTGACCTCTTGTCCATACCAAAGAGCCTTCTTTGTCTATCCCCAATCTGTCCAAAATATATATATATATATATATATATATATATTATATATATATATATATATTCTATTTCTTTTGTCAGACTCCCAGTTGGCGGTGCCTATCTGTTGATATTTCGCTTTATATTTTTTCTTTGTCTTTTTTAGAAATCATTGGGGCTGTATCGATGCTGTTTTTGGTTTCATGCGTGACATCTTCCATTGCACCGTCTTTTGACATTTTGCTAGGTGGGTTGAGAGATACCTTCTCTGGCTTACTACTAAGAAGTGATACTCACTTCTCTCGTGTTTACAAATTAGATTCTGTAGTCTGTTAAACTTTTTACATACTAGCCAATCCTACAGTTATCATTATGTGCACTTGTTGAGTTCCATCAGGCCGCTACCTCTCTCTGTCTCGGCAGATATATTCTTAGGATACACTGATTTTGTAGAAATATTATGGATGGTGAGGGGTTTCCTTGTTTTGATATTGTGTTTATCGATTTCTGTTTGTGGCCAGTATATTATTCTGCAGGCTGCACTGGAAATACTGGTATTGCTAGTTAGTTGATGGCTTTGATTTTGTTCCTTGGGTAAGGTATATTTTCAGGATCAGCCTCGTTCTACGCAAATATTCTTCAGTAATGTTTTGCACATTGTTTGTGACATATTTGGTGCCTCTTCTACTCCGAGGTATTGTTGTAAGAAGCTTCGTTGTCTCGACCTGTATTGTGTATCTCGGTCGATTTTTATGTTATCTGTTTTTGTTGTTTCTCTGTACGAATGTGCACTTGGAACAATTCCATTGGATTGTGGAGACGTCGGGAGTATCGCGAGTACCGTTCACTAATTTCAGATGTTTGGCTAATATTAGTCCTTGGTGCAAACATTTTAAATCATCCATGTACAGTAGATGTGTCACCTTTCCTGTCTCTTGGGCATTCTCTTATTGGATGTTAGGCGTGTTTCCATGCCTTGCTCATGAAGAGGCTGCGCAGTGGGTCCAGGGTCAGGCAGAATAGGAGCGGTGAAATGCCATCACCCTGGAATATCCTGCGCCGTATCTTTACTCGCTGGTATTTCGATCTTTCCTTCTGGGTGTTGTAATATCAATGAGGTGTTCCATAGCTCCATTGCTTTCTCAGTATATTTGATTATTTGGGGTTGATCTTGTACAATTGCATGCATTTTATCATCCAGAATGTGGGACACAATCAAAAGCTTTTATGTAGTCTATCCAGGCTGTGGACATTTGGTTCCTTCTCGTTTTATAGTTTTCAAGTATGGCCTTGTTTAGTAATAGGTAGAGTGTGTGTGTGTGTGTGTGTGTGTGTGTGTGTGTGTTGTACACACGTATCATGATTCACTTTCACATGGCTGCAGTGACTATGGTTGCTGGCATTTGGATGGTGGTCATGCATGGTTGACACAATAAACATTTATTTTATGAGTTATTTAACACAGATTCGAAAACTCATTCCTGTGCACTTCCCCATGATACTTACATTTGGCCTCTTCCACGTGATGTCTTTGCTGAAGGGAGCTGGGCCAGCATGTAGTACCCTAAGGAGTTTGCTGTAATGGAAATTTCTCATCATTAAAGAGCTGCCTTGGAAAGCAACTGAGACTGCAGCTCTTGAAAGTCCTGGCCCAGGAACTTCTTTAAATGAGGGGCTTTCACAGCCCCTTGTGGGCCATGATGTTGCCTGCCTCGTAGGACTTCCTCGCAGGATCCGGAGCCACATGCTGACTTGCTGAGTGCCTGATCTGGGTACGAACATCATCAGCATTAATAAGTGATGTGCTGAGAAAGTCTTGTCACGATTTGTAAATAATACATCTGAATCATGAATGGAGCTTTTCACACTTTAAATGGAGCACGTGATTGTGGAACAAGCTTGTCCTAGTTATACACGCATTGCGTATTCATTGCAGTATCTTCACCAACTTAATTTGTCAAACTAAGGTAAACAACTAAAGTGTCGTTAGCAAGGATGGAACAAAAGTATCTTCGTCTGAATCATAATTCTAATAAAATGTCTCTTATTGTCACTATATTGGACTTACGGTTTCTATGTCATTCAATAATTATTGTACAAATTATATGTGTGTAAAAAGTGTAGTTGCAGCTGCACAGTGACTGTATATGCTACTTAATTCACACTCCAAGTCTCCAATACTTAATGCTCCGACTGGGTGCTTCATGAGTACATGAGAAGCCTACCTGCGGTGTGTGTCACAATAAGTGCAGTGAGATAAGAATAGTTTGCTTTAATCGCTGGATTCTGGCTGATGAGAATATCATTGAAGATCTTTACACTTCTCCTATCAATGAATATCCAAGTAGCCAAACTAAACTGAGTTTGTAAAAGCTATCAAACAGCGAAAGCATAACAAGTCAGCTAGTCCAGATGGAATTCCATCTGAAGTTTCAAAAACAGAGGATACTTCTCAAGCAAAGACTACTGAAGCTCTCAACCACAGTGATTCAACAATCTATACTCCAGGAGTTGAAAGACACCACATTGTCACAATCAAGAAGAAGAAAGGGGACAAGGCCTGTGTGTGGCAACATCCGAGGGATCTATCTCACATCAGTGACTGGTAAGATTCTCTCTAGGATACTTTTCATCATCTACTGGTCCCTCTGGACCGACAGGTCCTCGCTGAATCTCAATATGGCTTCAAAAATGGACAGAGCACAGTCGACATGATCCTTACAGCCTGTCAGTTGCAGAAGTGTCAAGAGCAACATCATGATCTCTACATCACCTTCATCGACCTCACCAAGGCCTACAATACCATTAACCATCCACTGCTATGAGAGCTCCTCGAGAAGTTTGTTTGCACACCTGAGTACATTGCTGTACTCAAACAACTTCACGACAGCATGAAAGAAGAGTAGGCACAGGTGAGAATCGGAATGCGTTCAATGTCAAATTGGAGCGAAGGAAGGCTGCGTCTTCGTCCCAATCTTCTTCAACCTGTTTCTATTGTGTCACTACCTCAGTCCCACCAAAGGAGACATCGAACGTAAACCTAAATGTCGTAAATTGCCATTCAGATGGCAACTATTCAACCTGAGAAGAGTTTTGTACATGAGTCTCAGACTAATCATCAATAGAGAGGAAGAAAAAAAGAGAAGGACCGGACGACACACACCACCTGGGCATGTCTATCTGAACCTGCAAATATCCATGTAGAGATCACACTCTCAGTGGTGCTCCAAATTTCCCTACCTCAGAAGTATTCTCCCTTCATGCAGCAAACTTTGATGAGAAGTTTTTAGAACGCATCAAATGCACATCAACCTCCTTGGAAGACTGAAGAAGAGGACCTTCCAAAACCAACACAACACCATCAAGGGAAAACTCGTCTACCATTCATCATAAATCTCTGCTCTACTTCGAGTTCTGAATCATGACATTGCTATCGGAGACATCGTGAAAAGTCTTGGAAGTCTCCATTCTTCGATTCCTTAGAGGATCCTTGGAATCACTATGGGGAGAGATAGAATGCCGTACAAACATGATCCAAACTGTATCCTTCAACCAGTATTGAACATATATATGTTATGCATTTGCTCGGTGGAATTGGCCATGTACAAGGATGCCTGGGAATGCAATCCTGCAGGGCAGCTTAAGGAGGGGAATCGCTCGTTGAGAGCAACGTTAAACGCTACAAGACCCACGTAAAAGCCACTGTGTATATATTGCAATGTGGATCTGGACAGAAATGTGGAGTATGCTGCCATCGTTTCCCAAGTAGTGCATCTCTGTCCTCATGAGTCCAACAGTTTGAAGGGAATCACCGTGAAGCCTGGAATGAGCGAGCGAAGAGACGCCATGAAAGACGCCATGCAACCCGTGTACCACGACCTCTATGTATGCAACATCTGTGGAAGACTGGTGTGCAAGCCCGGATTGGTCTTCGAGTCAGTAAGATATCATCGTCCAAGCAGTGGAATTCATAGCTTCATCAACAGTTCTTTGCGATGGGAGTCCCATATCTTCGTCTTTTTGAAGGACTGTCAGAGGTTGCAGGTCATTTACTCATTTGAGAAACAAGGGTTTATGAGCTACTCATTGACATCCAGCAGGCATATTTAATTTGATCCGTAAAATTATATGAATGAAATGAACCGCAAAGATTCTGGGACATAAAAGTTGGGGAAAGATAAAAAGTTCAAAAGAGCTCTCTGTGTATAATTTAAGGAATTAATTTACATTAGATGAGGGGTAATGAACGATAGCCAACAGTAGCTCACTTGTTATTTCATTTCGGATATTCTATTTTTACCCATTAATTTCCTATGCTTAATATTATAAGGGAAAATGATGATTGTCTTTGACAAGCGACCGTATGAGGGTCAAGCAGATTGCTTTTTAACACGAGTTGAGTTTCTTTGGGCATAGTCGGATGAAGATTTTGTCCACAGATGTGAAGAGTTAATGATGTCACAGACGCATACCGTGGCCTGCAAAACTATTCACCTCCCTCCAAGTATTTCACTTTTGAGCAATTGAGTTTATTTCACAGATTGTTTTTCAATCAAACTCAATGTTGTCACGGTCCGAGTACCAGTGAACCCACAATAGGTCTTCCCAAATGAGCCCAAAATTCTATGGCGTTACACGCACGAAAAGCAGATGCTTTGAAACACGTTTCTTACCTGTTTTAAAGGGTTTATTTGAAAAGCAAAAAAACAGGGAGAGAGATCGACAAGACGTGACAAATGAAAGAAACCAAGGAGACAAAAGACACAAATACGGATAACGGGAACAAAAAACAAACTTATATACAATGATGAGAAATAAAATACAAAATCCTTAACCCACTGCGGTGCCACAGATCACACTCATACATCAAAGCCGATTAATGCAGGCAAGATTCCCCTTGTCTACTATGCGCAGGGTGGATGCAAGCCCACTTAAGAATCAGATCGAGACAAGAGTAGCAACGATGGTGTTCAAAGATGAAGTAGAATAGCACAAGCTCAAGGCCAGCAATGAGTAGCGCCTTCAACCAGCAAGGCCAAGTGATGAGTAGGCCTTCCACATGGCCCTCTCTTGGTTCTCCTTTGGAGGGGCAGGTTCTCTTCTTCCTCCTGGGTGGAACCCTCTCCTGGGTGCACGTCACGGGCGGCACAAATAAAAAATAAATATACAGGTACATACCATTTTCTGGCTGCAGAGCAACACTGCATTCACCATTGCTGCAACACACTGGCCAGAGATCTAATTAGGCCGAGTCACACAGTGACATGTGTGGCCTCTGCTTATGGGAAGTCCTCACCTAACCCCACCCACAAACAAGAGATATTTACACATACATAAATTAATCTGTCTACCCTGTCTATAAATTACGATACGCTGAATCCTCAGCGTCAATGCTGTAACAAGACGACTTACTCTGACAGATCCCTGTAACATGCAATCTTTACCATGTGAAACACAACCATTACTACACTTTACAGTCGAGCTATGGATCCTCCCGACCCCCATCCTCCTCCACGTAACAATATAAAGAATCTTCACAAGTTTTCCAAAGTGATAAAGCTTTAAAAAAATGCATATAAAATGTGAATAAATTAGATTAAAAGTTCAAGTGGCGTGGCTCCGCCCACAAGGATTCGTGGGACACCCCTGCAAACAAAAAGACACAACTAGACCATGATATGTAGCTTGTGTTCAAGTTTCATTCAAGATCGCATCAAACGTCACGGAGCTATGCTCTGGAGAATCACAACAGACAGATCGAGACAGACAGACAGGCAGACACACGGACACAACGAAACTAGTGGTCCACTGCTGGCGCCCACGGAACCAATTAGACAAGCAGGAGGCGACGATGGTTCACGGGCATTACTGAGGAACCTACTGTAAAACCTATCATTCTTCCGTCAACATGAAGCCAAATCAAATCGGATTTTTTTAACTGTTTGTACTATGGACATTAACGCAAGCTTCTAGAAGATTGAAAAAATTGCGAGAAAAAATCGAGAAAAAAATAAAACAATAAATAAATAAAAGTTCAAGTGTGGGCGTGGCTCCGCCCACAAGGGCGTGGACGCCCTTCATGCAAAAAGACCAACTTAGACCATGATATCGTAGCTTGTGTCCAAGTTCATCAAGATCGCATCAAACGTCATGGAAGCTAGGCTCTGGAGAGAGTCACAGACAGAACAGACACACAGCACACAGAACCCAACGAAAATAGTGGTCACTGCTGGCGCCGCGAACCAACACTGCTGGCACCCGCAACCAAAATAGTGGTTCACTGTTGGCGCCCATGAAACCAAAAATAGTGGTCACTGCTGGACGCCGCGAACAATTAACAGAGAAAAAAGCAGATGATTCTAAGTTGCATTAAGTATTCAAACATTTGCCTAATTAACCATAAATCACTTCAGGAGCAAATTATTTGTTTAAAAGTTACACAATATGTGTTAATAGGTTTTTCACTGCTATGTAATCGGGTTTAAACTTAAAAATTAATCTCCTCCACACGAACCAAGGAAGCTTTCCAAAGAAGTCAGAATAAAGTGAATGGAGGAACACGTTCAGGAGAGAGTTTTAAGAAGATTCAAAGTCAACTCGTTATCCTTGAGTATGGTGAAATCCATCATTTAAAGGTGGTAAGACTGTATCCATACCACCCAGACATACCCAGATCAGGTCGCCCATTCCAAAACTCAGTGGCCGGGCAACCAGGGACTGCGTTCGCGATTGTCTCCGGCAAATCCAACAATGACTTATGAAGATCTGCAAGGCTCCATGTCTGAGATGGGGATCAGTATTAATCAATCAACAATATCCTGTTCCTCACAAAGCTGGCCTCTTTTGGACAGGTGACAAGAAAGAAGCCATCACTCGAAAAGGACATATAAAAGCTCGTTATGGAGTTTGTGAAAAAGCATTGTGATGATAATGCAGGCATGGTGGAGGAAACATTTTGTGGCGACAGACAAATGAACTTCTTTGTCTAAATTCAAGAGTGTTTATGTTTGGTCGCAGGCTAACACTGCACACCACCCAGTCAACAACAAAAAATCCCTACATCAAGCATGGTGGTGGTAGCCATATGTACTTATGGGGTGCTTTTTCATCAACAGGGACTGGGCAAGCTGTCAGGATAGAAGGGACAATGGGATTGGTGCAAAAGTACAGCGAAGAATCCTTGATGAAAACCCTGCTTGAGTCAAGCCATGAATCTGGAAAACTGGGTAGGAGTTCAACATTTCAGCAGGAACAATGATCCGAAGCACAAAGCTACAACCACACTTGGAGTGGCTGAAAAGAACGAAAATAAATGTTACTTGAGTGGCCCAGTCAAGGTCCTATCTTGAACCCATTAAACATTTATGGTGAGACGTGAAGTCACAGTCCATCGATGATCCCCATTCAAACTTGGCAGAATTAGAGCAATTTACTATGAACAATGGGCAAAATTCACCATGTCACTGTGAAAGCTGGTAGAGATCGACACCACAAAGATCTCGTAGTAGTCATTGCTGTAAAAGCGTGCTTCCACCAGGTACTGACTATGGGTTACTGAAATACCATTACAACCAGTGGAATTTTGATTTTTACCATGGTCTTTTTTACAAGTATTCTGACATGTAACCTCCTTCAACTCAAACAGCGTTTAGTTTGATCTCTTCAGTATAAATTAAAAACGTTTATTTTGGAAAGAATTGTTTCTACAATAATTGTAATTCATTTAAATGTGGAATTATTGGAAGGTGGTGAATACATGTTTTGCCATTCCACTGTAAGTAAATTCCAACATTGCACAAAATCAGGAAAGATACAAAAACAAGGAAATTTTTCCAAAATTGCTTATATATCAAGAGTTTATGAAAAAAGCTGTAACTTACCAGCGTTTGTTATCGGTTTTTGTCGAAAAGTGATCTGAGAGCAGTTGCTGGGTAAAAGATCACGATGAATCTTTTATGTTTACCTTTGTAAAAACGTTGGCTGCTCTGTAAGACAAAGGAAGTAGTTTCAAAAGGTTTTATATATAGAAATGAGGTGTGGAACACCTGTCAAAGCTCCTTAACACCTTCAAGCTTTCCCTCAAATCACACCATAAATGCTTATGAAATGAGACGACTAAACATGTCGTGACATTGTTTAGCATCATCTTTAGTTATTGTTTGTACAATCCAATATTTTGGAATTACAGGATGTAAAGTTGAGGTTTATGGAAATGGTCTTACACCTTTGTCTTCTGTTATATCTCTGTCCACCCCTTATGTGGTTTAACCATTTTATGGAGGGGAAGAGGGTTGGGTATTGCAAAGCGAGGTCATGGAAGAGCAACATGACAAAAGGCAAAAGTTAATGCATTGAAGTTGTGACAACATGCAGACAAAGAATGTGATGAACGAATAGGAGAGAGCTGAAGGTGGTAAGGAAACATAGCAACCAGCAAGTAGATGGAAAAGGTAGGGGCCATTATTGACCCTCACAACAGACGATAAAGCTGGAAGATGTTATTTGTTGTGCTAAGAAAGGAAACTAAGAGAATGCAACCTATCTCGGAACTTGTGGAAGAGCTGAGTATCTAACGATCAGGATGCAGCCTGACAAAAGGACAGCAGGAGGAGGGTGGTTAAACAGAACAGCAGAGCCGGAGGCTAGACAGAAGGAGCGGACAAGCAACGGCTTGGGGAGGAATGGGGGCAAGATGAGGATGCACAGCGGGGACAAGATGGATACAGAATCTCTCTCCCCTTTCACAGCACCACCTGGTTGTCTGCGATATAAGGGTGAAAGGTGCGAGGAGAATTCAGTGGGTGAAGTATCAACCGAGGATGAAGGTGTGGAGGTTGAAAGAGGTGACAGTGAAGGAAGCATTCAGAGAGAGGCTGAATATGGTTGAGGATGATGTGGTTGAGCTTGAAAGTGGTTGGATGTCAATGAAAGA
>CM068964.1:8864253-8876382 GCA_035128595.1 Eptatretus atami
TCGACCAGAACGGGAAGCTGTGGATTCCTTGACTTCGCTGGTGAATTGCACAACCACCCGATTGACCGTAGTCAGTAGAATGCCAAGGTTCTGAGCTATCTGACGCTGGCTGACTCCATGTTCCGATTGGCCAACAATTCGTCCTCTTTGAAAATCGGAAAAGTCGTGTGCTCCCTGGGTTCAAGGCATAGTTGATTGTCATACAAGACCCAGGAACTCGTTTCTGCAAATGAAAAGTTGAATATTAGTTCAAATCACTGAGTAAAACCTGCTTTATAGAGATGAAAGGAATAAATTTAAGGAGTTTATTTACTTCTGTCATGTCTCTGTACTTGGCATGGCTAATAAGTGCAACTAAACCTGGTGTTGGCTTAGCCGTGAAGGTGGCTGGCTTACGATGTTAGGATCTTGAGTTTGAGCCCCTGTCGGCCGTGAAACAACACCAGGTGGGTTGACTCAGCCTGTCATCCTTCCGAGGTCAGTAAAATGAGTACCAGCTTACTAGAAAAGGGGCATTGCCACGCTCACAGTAATGATGCAACCAGCAGCCGCAGGCTGCATACGGAATAATAAATAAGTGCATGGAGTCTCCCTTTATAAACCATGACCTCGCTACATTTCCTGACCCAACGCAGGTTGTGCTTTACCCACAACATACCTTTTCAATGTCCACTCACAAATATATATAAATATAAATATACATATATATATATAATATCACTTTAAAAAAAAAAATTGTATACATTGTCGAGGCTTGTATGAGAGCTAACAGACAACAAGGGGGGGGGCAGGCGAGGTGGTTTTGGGGTGGATTAACGGGGTAGAAAAGATCGTGGTTTTGGATGGGAGAAGATAAGAGGTGGTGGTGTTGGGATTTCAACTCTTTGTTGGGATTTCATGCGAGCTGCCTCAGAGATACAGCGAACACATTCATTGAAGTGAAAATCTTCTTAACTCAAGTTTTATTAATCTCGGTCCCTCTTATCAAGCAAATCTGTAATCACATTCCAGTTTTTTTAAACACTGTTATTATTATCCCCCGCCGCGTGGCGGAAGGGGGATATTGTTATCACCCGGGTCGTCCGTCGTCCGGCTGTCTGGGCGTCAACATTTATAGCTGTGAGTGCGATAACTCATAAACTGTTCGCCATATCGATTTGAAATTTGGGTCACACATGTACCACCTTGAAAAGGAAGAACCCTATTGATTTTGGGCGTGGCCGGATCCAAGATGGCCGACTGGGGCGGTCCGTCCGTCCGCCTGGCTGGCTGGGCGTCAACATTTATGTGTCAACATTTATAGCTGTGAGTGCGATAACTCATAAACTGTTCGCCATATCGATTTGAAATTTGGGTCACACATGTACCACCTGAAAAGGAAGAACCCTATTGATTTTGGGCGTGGCCGGATCCAAGATGGCCGACTTGGGCGGCCATCTTGAAAAAAATGTTTTTTGTAATAAATGGAAAACCGCTTATCTGATTTCAATTATTTTTCAAGGGGGGGATTCCCCATCTCTGATGGTATATTTACTAACAGAGTGCCCACCCTATGGGAAATCTTGTTCCAAGCATGCAACACGTTCTTCTGACACATACCTTTATTTGGGCGGTGTATAGGCTTCTGACAGCACTGTATACGCAAAAAACAAAATATCCGGGGTTCCGTGCATGAAGGAAAAACATACCTACTGCTTATACTTAAAAACACCTCACTACACTGGAAAACGTGGGGACAGGAATGCTGCACTATAAATGGTGGAGACTTGTTATACCCTCCACTACCTGGAGGTGGCGCTACATGATACACATTTACATAGAGAATTTGCATCCCTCCCTCCCTCACCCCCCCCTCACCTCCCACCAAGTTCACTGGCAAAGATAAAAACACCCCTATACATTAACTGGGGTTATGCTGATCCTCTGTAGCAAGTCTGCTTGAAATTGGCCCAGAACTGTAGGAGTCGTAGTGCGACAAACAAACAAACACACAAACACCGGTTCGTGCATTCTAGTAAATATAACCCTGACTGAGATTTACTTCATTCGTGGTGATTTCACTGCAAAGGTTCACAGAATGAGAAAATCTTGTTCGGTTTCATGAATTAATTCCAGCATGGCTTCACTTAACACTTATTTGTTGTTCCTTTTTTGAATAAATATTGTGAAATGAAGATTTTGATGTTTCTTGGTGTCCTTGTTAGGATGTGTCCTTGGTGTCCGCTCACTCGGCCCCAACTCCCCAAAATACACGACGTGATTACGTCAATATATATATATATATATATATATATATATATATATATTATATATATATATATATATATATATATATCACGTGACCCGCCACGTCATCTCGAGGCTACTTTTGCTTCGGGGCTTGTGTTTACGTGCGGCTTAAAACATCTGAAAAAGTAGAGAATGCGCGATAGATGTGTTGTTGCTGTTTGTAGCAATGGAACCGAAGATGGTGTGAGTGTGGATGTTTTCCCAAAACATCGAGCTGTGAGGAAAATTTGAACAGCCAAGGTAAAACTTACCAGAGGAAAGTGGCGCTAACTGCTTCAGCGTCATTTTCAGCGCCCGTTTGGAGATGGTTCATCCGACACGGACATGTGTTCCCAGTGTGGGATGAGTAAATTGAAACGATCTGAAATCCGATGCAGTCCCCACGAAGATTAGAGATTATTCTAGTCTCATGAAAATAAGAAAATGGACAGAACAGCTGCGGAATGCGTGAGAGTCTGAGGGTAAGTGTAAGTGGTGTTATTGATTTACCGCATTTCTTTTTAGCATCGGCCATGATCGCCACCGCTTTTGTTTCAATCAGCAACTTTCTACATTACATGTCAGATAAACGTACAGGTACAACCTTGTCAGACATACGTACAGGTACAGCCGTATCAGATATATGTACAGGTACAGCCGTATCTGACAAACGTACAGGTACAGCTGTACAGACAAACATACAGGTACAGCCGTATCAGACATACGTACAGGTACAGCCGTATCAGACATACGTACAGGTACAGCAGTTTCAGACATACGTACAGGTACAGCGTGTCAGAAATACATACAGGTACAGCCGTGTCAGAAATACATACAGGTACATCCTTGTCAGACATACATACAGGTACAGCCGTATCAGACATATGTACAGGTACAGCCGTATCAGAATACGTACAGGTACATCCTTGTCAGACATACATACAGGTACAGCCATATCAGACATACGTACAGGTACAGCAGTTTCAGACATACGTACAGGTAACGCCGTGTCAGAAATACATACAGTACATCCTTGTCAGACATACATACAGGTACAGCCGTATAGACATATGTACAGGTACAGCCGTATCAGACATACGTACAGGTACATCCTTGTCAGACATACATACAGGTACAGCCATATCAGACATACGTACAGGTACAGCCGTATCGACATACGTACAGGCACAGCCATATCAGACATACGTACAGGTACAGCCGTATCAGACATACATATAGTTACAGCCGTATCAGATGTACGTACAGGTACAGCCATATCAGACATATATAATACAGGTACAGCTGTATCAGACATACGTACAGGTGCAGCCGTATCAGACATACGTACAGGTGCAGCCGTATCAGACATACACAGTCACTAGCACGTACAGCAGCCGTATCAGACATACGTACAGGTACAGCCGTATCAGACAACGTACAAGTACAGCCGTATCAGATGTACGTACAGGTACAGCTGTATCAGACATATAGTACGTACCTCCGTAAGCAGGGCAAATATTAATATACATGTCGCTTGTAGGTGCCAAGCAGATAGATAATCTACAGAAATGGAGAAAACGATGAATTGTTGAAATTATGTTTAATCCAATGACCATGGTGCATATTTGACAACAACAAACAACTTTCACATTTTAATGCCTGTTGTTTGCGGAACAACGATCTCCGCTGGGCTGGGCAGGCCGGGCACGCAGGCAGGTAGGCACAAACGTTCAAGGCTAGAGAAACACTGTGCACGATGTATGAACAATCTGACACCCACACCCCCTGTAACACTCCCGTAACACTTCAACAACAATCCCTTAAAATATTCCGTAACGCTCGATGAAGACATACCACTCCCCTATTTCACGTCTTAATCCCGGGATGCTATCTATCTCGTTGGTTTTTTTTCAGTTACTACGAACTACATTTGAAAAAGTAAAGGTGGTGCAGTGTATCGTCAAGACCAGGCAGCTGTCGGAATCCCTGTAATGACGTCATCGGAATTATCACTCAGAGTGATGCAATCGTTTCTAAATGTGTTCAGTTGGTTTCATTTGCGAATGAGATCACGCGTCTGAAGAAGAGCAATGATTGAATTTAAATAAAGCGATTTGTTTTTACCATTAATGTATTCATCATCACACCATTTGAAAGCCTTTATCCCTGAGCAGGGGTCAGCTTTTTTTGCGGACTCCAATCATGGTACCCTTTCTTGTGGCAATGTTTTTACAGCCGGATGCCCTTCCTGACACCAACCCTTTAGTCGCCTTCGACCCTGCAGGGATAATTACCAGTATACTGGTGCTCATTTCGCCGACCTTCAGAAGGATGACAAGCTGAGTCAACCCCCTGATGCTAACTCAGCAGTCAGCGGGGCTCGAACTCAGGACCCCAAGGATCCCAAGCCACCGCCTTAACCACTAAGCCACACCAGGCTCATTTCACCATTAATGTATTGAACACATGTAATTCTTCACCATTGAGAGATGGAGCCAAAACAATATCTAGAATGATATCTCAAAAAGTTGTGGATGAATTGTGACAGATTTGGTGGATGAGTTGTTTAGGTGACAACACAGCCGATTAGATTTTGGTTCAGGTCCGGATCCAGATCCGGCCTATCGGAGTGGAATACAAAACGTAACCTGTTCAGCTTTGTTGAGGTATGCGCTCTACCGAGTACCGTTCTAGTTACTCCAACAATTACAGAGAAGTATTGCATCAAAATACCATAAACTCCACATTTACCGCGTTCTAGCTCTATTTTACCACTCACCAGTTGTTATTACCAAGACTTTCTTCGACGACATCTGTCCGAATGTTGTGAACGACAAGTATTTCATGAACGATGTCACCCTCATTTCCACCTCGGGTTCATATATGTACGGTCTGACAGCACCTTCTACATCCTGATTTTGACTATCGTCGTAGTCTGAGGATTCTTGATCAGAAAAATCATTCAAATTCACTTTCCGGCGACTCTGAAGTGAGCTGTTTGGCCATTATCCTTTGCATGCTGAGATAATCGTACTGGCGATGACATCACACAGATGACGCAATGACCGTGGAGGTTTTCTGGAATTTTTTGGGGCGATACCCGCCAGGTTGACTTTTAAAACTTTAACACCTCAAAAGATTATTACAGTTAACAACCACGTTCAGTTCTTTGTTCATTACTTGCAAATCAATATCATCACATCAAAAAAAACGTTTAAAAAATTATAATTCTGTGGACCTTCAAGTGAAATCTACACTCTGTCACCTCCCAAAGACGATTCACCCCTCATGACATCATCATTTCAAAATGCCATTCCACTTACGGAGTGCCAACGCTTTGATAGCTGCCATCGTTGCTGTAGTTATGAAATGATGAAAGAGCGATGTAACCAAGTTATTCCATGATAAACCACAACTGGTTAAACCTGCGACAGCAGGTTAAACTCAGGATATTACTCTTTGCAGGTGAGCGTGAGAGGAGAGCCGGTGTCACTCGTTCGTCTACGCAATCCCTGGGGGAAGGTGGAGTGGAACGGTTCATGGAGTGACAGGTCTGGAACACATACTGAGAATGTAGAGGCAATTACTGGTAGAGTACTTTGAGTTACCTTGTAAATACAAAACTGGTCTTCAGAATGGTTCTTTATGTCACAGCCACTGAAATCAGGTTTCAGAATGGTCTTCAAAAACCTTTTTGACTTTGCCTCTCCTTTTGTCTTTCCTCTTAAAGTTGTTTGGGCAGCTACCCATCCACTTCATCCCAATGTGTATGTTACTGTTCTTCAAGAAATGTTAAACACCTGTACTTTCAGCTTTGTCATTCACAAAATCTCCACTAGATTGTCGTGTATCACATCGACAACATACCCTGAAGTACTTAACATCAAATTTTGAAGAGGTTGGCCTTTATTACTTGACCGCTTATGCAAGGTGGGCCATAAAAAAAGGAAATGAAACAAAAAATCGTAAATCAACACCGTCGACAGATATGAACGAAGTTTTTAATGTGAAATATTTGTACAATCCTCAAGTTTCGATACTTGAACCCAGTGCTCAATATGATCTCCCCTCTGTTAGTCTGTTGTACACATTTTCTTATTCGCAGTATAGGTTACACATCACTTTCTGTAGGGTGTCTTACATAACCTTTTTTAATGGCATTTCACCCACCACAAAGCCAAAGGCAACTCAAGGTGGCGGCTACACAAAGGAAAGCCTAGATATTAAACAGGAAGAAGAAATCTATTGACATCTCTTGAACTAAGGTAGGTTAGGCTTGAGGGGAAAGCGGAATGCAGGTAAAGAGTTCCAAGTGATGCAGTATGGGGAAAGAAAGTGAAAGAATACTTCATTGTCTTATTCCTTGGGAACAACACATGTATGGGAAGAAATAAACTGCCAAACGTGTAAAGCGACTGAAAAGAATCTTTGAAGGGGGTGCTTAACAGTGATCCCCACTTCGGGACCGAATCTTACTCCTGACACACCAGTGTAACGGTGATGTGGGTGAACACAATCAAATCTCCCACCCGAACGGTCAGCAATTTAGCAAGTGGTAGTCCGTGGGACTGCGACATCGTCTGCCGAGATAGGCCAAAAGATCTTTGCTTCGGTTTCTGTTTACGTTCGAGCTTGTTGCCTACGTTGTGTTTACGGTTCTAAATAATGGGGGCCGAGTGAAGACCTTTGACGAATCACTGGTTTGTATCCTCCTAACGAGGTTTTGGTGCCAATTTCCAATTGTCGTGGCTTTACTTGTGCCACGGTTTTACGTTTCCATTTCTGGACACGCATCAACCAACACTTCAATAATGGAACAGAAGGGTTTATTCAAAGGGATAGCGAAAGAGAGATAGAACACTTAGACTGAGACAATACGAAGCGAAGCGACTATTCAATCGCACACGTCCCTCACGTAATTCCGGTAACGAGACCGAAAAGACCTTCCCACTCACAATGCTTGCACGTGGTGGTTGTGGTGTCTATGGCGGTGGGCTCATTTGGCGGGACATGTTGTGCTTCCCCACTCGGCTTTTGTGGGGTTCTTGGTGGTGTGCCATTGCCTCCACACTTTTGGCAGTCAGGGACTCAGGATTGGAACACGCTGTGGTCCTCTTTCATTTGCTCTGCTTCTTGCACGCCTATTTCGCACTTGCACCAAAGCGCTCACTCCCCTCAAACTGCCAATGACTCTTCCTCCTCCTCCTCCTCTCTCTTCTCTCTCAACTGCCATCTTGCATGGCTTTTTCTCGCACACTGATCAACGGTGCGCCGTTCTTCTGGTGGTTTTGATTCCTATTGGGGGTGGGGTGAGGTTTCTGGCTCATGCATAGTAGTGATTCGTGCAATTAAAAGAACACAGATTACAAATGAGAAATGATTTAGAGGAATAGAGTGGAGGATGGTTGGGGGTGGGGGGGGGGGTTACGACACATTACAGAAGGGCAGAAAGACAATTGTTCTCTGCTAAACATGCTTCGACATGTGTTCTACATCTTTATACGGAAACCAAATACTTGTGCAAGATATTTATTAATTAAATAACTGGGCCACCTTAACCCTGTATGGCCGTCCCCACAAATATATATATATATATATTGAAGACCACAAGGGGAAAACCAGAGATGTCACTTTTTATAAATTTCAGGGTTATTGCACCTGCCAATAGTTGGCAACATAAGGTTTCTCTCACAATATACTTTAACAAATAACCAGGGGTTCACATAATTTATATGGTATAAAGTTTAGCCGTGCAATGAAAAAACAAGTGTTGTCAAAGCTGAAACAGTAGAAACCCAGAGTTGTCAGTACTTTACTCCTGGTTATCTCCCTTTCATTCATGTTAACTGTTCACCATAATATTCAGAGTTGAGAAACTAAAAAATGAAAGGTTGTAAAACTTTCACAGCATAAACTCTGAGCACTACAATGGCCTATTTGGTTATATCATGGGCTCCGTGTTGGTGCATATCGTGGTTCAAGCCTGGTCAAACTTTATTGTGACTTTTATGGGACCCACGCCGTGGCTTAATGGTTAGCGCGTCTGAGTACCCATCCTCATTCGATTGAGTAGCCCATCACGCATATGCGAAATCACCTTGCAGTAGGCGTTGAACACAAAATCAAACAAAAAAAACATGACCGTTAATGTTGAAAAAAATAATCTGTGATCAACCAAAGTATGTAATGTATGCTAATAACCAACAAGCATGAATTTGCTACACATCCTGGGTTAAAATTGCATGGCAATTATTAAACAAGGGAATAACCAGTGATGTCAGTTTGCAACATTGATTCGTTCTTTGCTCTTAAATTAAATAACACAGAGCGCTTGGCAAATGCACATGCTTAATTTGATCGGCCAATGATCACTCTTCCTTTTACTGGAAAAGAAATCTATATGACAGTTATTAAACAGTCCAACCAAGTCTTGAAACTTTGTTTTTAGTTTCTTCTAAAATTGACTTATCCTGACATCTCTGGTTTTCCCTTGTGGTCTATATATATATATATATATATATATATATATATATATATATATATATATATATATATATATATATATATATATATATATATTATTCTCCTTCTGTAATTCTGGGGAATTAACCCATCTATAATTATGGGGCATTATCAATTTTTAATTCTGGGGGAATTATCCATCCCGGTAATTCTGGGGTAATTATCGCGTTAGGTAATTCTGGCGGAATTACCATTCCTATTAATTTAATGGGGCCCAAAATATCATTCGTAATTCTGGGGTAATACCCTTTCCATAGATTCCTGGGGGAATTATGCCATCGTAATTCTTGGGGTAATTATCTTCATAATTTCTAGGCGAATTAGTGATGTAATTCTGGGGTAATTATCCCGTTCATAATTCTGGGGGAATTATGACCGACCTGGTATCTAGTATTTCTGGGATAACCTTATATCTTACTTTGACTTTTTCCATGGCTTGTTTTAGATGTGCTGTTCAATCAGAGCAACCTTCACAATGCGTCTTGAATGTCGACAGTCCCAAATATATCATTAATTGTCCCGTTGCCTTTATCCCATTCCAGGTCTCCCTCAATTGGAGAATTATCTCGATGCGAAGGCAAGCAGAAATGTTCTGAGAGATATCAAGAAGATGGAGAGTTTTGGTGAGTGATGATTAATAAAGTTAATTGCCTTACCACCAAAGGGAGACAGAGTTATGTTTTCACCCCTGTTCTGTCCTATTTGTTTTGTCTCGCTGTCTGTTTGTGAGCACAATACTCAAAAATTATGGACGGATTAAGACTAAACTTTGTAGACAGGTTGGGTGTGTGACAAGGAAGAATTGATTCGATTTTTGATAAAGATTCCAATCCGGTTCCAGGGGGGGGGGGCCTGGATAAAATAATTTTTTTAATTTTAAAAGTCATTTATAGAAATAGAGTTTAATTGACTCTACTCACACGACTGGAAAAGGTTGATAACTTCGTCAGTCTGATGCGGCGTCCCAATAACTGTTGAGCTTTGGGTGCGGTGAATGCAGTTCAACAAGGTTCAATAGGAAGCAAGAAAATGGCATATCACCGTGGGCCAATTCGGCATAGTGGTCCAGAAATAATAACGATTCACTCAGTGACTGGGGTTGTTAATAAAATGTTCCAGTGCCCATGAGAATAATCTGATCACCGAAAGGGTCGAATGCTAGTCGTACCCCGCAGTTGAAAGGAGTGAAAACCGCAATGAAGATAGAGCCGTATGTGGCCGGGTACGAAGCTCCAAGAATCAATGAGGAATGCGTCGCTGAAGATCGGGCTGTGCGAATGCAGTTTTAACTTTTCCAGTGACTTCAAGTGAACTCCCATGTAACTTTTTTTAACTCCAGTGAAACTCCTGTCCATGAGTCATTTCCAATCGACGGTGTAAATAGTGAGTTTCCAGGATAAAAGCGTCGTCAACTTCCGTTCATCCTTCCTCAATGCCAGTTTCCCGAAGGGGAGTCCAAGAGCCCGAGAAGTAGTGTGGGGTAAAATAATTGTTATAAACCAGATTTTTTTTTTAACCATGCTACACTACTGCCATTAGTTTTGGAAGTAAATGGAACAAAGTTCATGATTTAAAAGTACTAACAATATTGGCACCGATGAAAAGTACACGACAGATTCTTCACCATTGAGAAGATTCGGGCCAAAAAACTTTTTTTTTAGCATGATATTTCAAAATGGTTTTTGGATGGATATAGACAAAACTGGTAGATGAGTTGGGTAGGTGACGAGAACAAGCCGATTAGATTTGGGTTTCAGCTCTGGATGCAGATCCGGCCTTTCGGTGGAATCCAAAACATAAACTGTTCGCCTGGGGGAGGTTGTGCTCTCCCGAGTGGCTATTCTTGTTTGTAATGCATAAAACTGACTTTTTGTACCCTTTCTGTGATGATTCTTAAAAGAAATTCACTGTGCTGAAAATTAATTTATTTATCCACCTTTAAACCTCTTTACACCTTCATTTAAACAATTAAACATGTAAAACACTATAGAACAACAAAATCACCTTCCATAAATACTTCCAAGACAACATAATAATAGAATGAAGTGACATGGCATGTGAGAGTACAGTATCGGGGTGTAAGAGAGCCGCCGTAATGCTATGTACGATGATGATACGAACGCTGCGTTCTATGGTGATCAATAAAGCCTCATCTCCTAAACTGTGACTCAATGTGTCTTGGTTTACAGTGGTGTAAGAGTAATGTATTAAGACTGCTTCAGTGAAGCTTAAACTTCTGGGATTTCTGTTTTTTAAACAATCTTTAAAAATCATTATTTTATTAAAATTGAAGTGCAGTTCCATATGTACTGAACACTGCACAGGGTATCGTGTTGTATGAACTCTCTAGTTTTTACACTGTTGAGATGGAAGGGCAAACAAGCCACCTGAAATGAAACAGAAAAAGAAAATCCTCACAATGTTGTCATTTTTTTTCCGCAGGATGTTCCATGGATGATTTTCAGCGAACACTTCAAAAGTCCTCAGTTTGTGCCATCTTAACCCTGCGGAAGAAGCAGGATTCCAGGACATCTGGAATGAACAGTTCGCTGCATGAGGGGAAAGTGGATTCGTGGGAGTTTCTGCTGGCGGCTGCCGTCGGCACAATAGGTTGGCCAACTTGAAAGCACAGAAAGTGTTGTAGGAGTGACCATGAGTTTTCAAACACAGTTTCTTTTAAAATTTGAGGGTTTCAGATGGTTTCTTCAAGTTTGGGAGTTTTCAGGGATACAGTTTCCTTCATGCTTAGGATTTTTCAGGACCCTGTTTTGCTTTATGTTTGGGATTTTTTTTCAGAAACGCAGCAGTGCCTTACCTGTCGCTTCAACTGACAGGTTTTATCGAAAGACAGCATGTTGCACTTCATAAACATGTTGCCAATGTCTATCTGTGAAGTTTCAATCAATGAGGATTGCAAAACGATAATCATGAAGAATATGCACCATATTGAAAATTCCGAGAGATTTTTCATATAATAAATTGGAAACACTTTTATAACATACTGTGAGAGAGAGAGAGGAGAGAGAGAGAGAGAGAGAGAGAGAAGAGAGAGAGAAGAGAGAGAGAGAGAAGAGAGAAGAGAGAGAGATTGAGACGAGACGCATACTCTGTGCAGAGCATTGGTGCTGCTAAGGCAGTCAACCTGGCTATTGGGCACAATCCTAACGGGTCCCGCCACTCCGACACAGTAACCAGCAGCTGGCACTCATTTTGCCGACCATCGGAAGGATGATCAGGCCGCCGAGTTAACACCACCTCGTATTAATTTAACAGCTGAGCGGGATTTGAACTCAGGACCTTAGGATCAAAAACCCACCCACCTAACCATTAAGCCAACCA
>CM068964.1:8883279-8899295 GCA_035128595.1 Eptatretus atami
AGTCAAAAGTTAGCCCAGAATTATAGATGGTTAATTCCCCAGAATTACTAACGCGATAATTACCCCAGAATTACGGATGGCATAATTCCCCCAGAATTATGGAAGGGATAATTACCCCAGAATTACGATGGCATAATTCCCCCAGAATTATGGAAGGGATAATTACCCAGAATTACGAATGGATAATTGCCCCATAATTATAGATGGGTTAATTCCCCCAGAATTACTAACGCGATAATTACCCCAGAATTACGGATGGCATAATTCCCCCAGAATTAAAAATTGGATAATTGCCCCATAATTATAGATGGGTTAATTCCCCAGAATTACAGAAGGATAATTATATATATATATATATATATATATATATATATATATATATATATATATATATATATATATATATATATATATATATATATATATTATATATATTATAGACCACAAGGGGAAAACCAGAGATGTCAGGATAAGTCAATTTTGAAGAAAACTGAAAAACAAAGTTTCAAGACTTTGGTGGACTGTTTAATAACTGTCATATAGATTTCTTTTCCAGTAAAAGGAAGAGTGATCATTGGCCGATCAAATTAAGCATGTCGCATTTGCCAAGCTTCTGTGTTATTTAATTTAAGAGCAAAGAACGAATCAATGTTGCAAACTGACATCACTGGTTATTCCCTTGTTTAATAATTGCCATGCAATTTTAACCCAGGATGTGTAGCAAATTCATGCTTGTTGGTTATTAGCATACATTACATGACTTTGGTGATCACAGATTATTTTTTTCAACATTAAACGGTCATTGTTTTTTGTTTGATTGGTGTTCAACGCCATACTCAAGGTATTTCGCTTATATGACGACGGATTCTCCATTTCTTACTCTGTACTACTTAATAGATGGAAAACCGGGAGAAACCAAGGATAACCACCCCGCGATACCGAAGTCACCTCATGTGACTCCCTCATATACCTAAGCAGGTTGATTGGGCGTGGGTACATCGAATGAGGATGGGTACTCAGACGCGCTAACCATTAAGCCACGGCTGGGCCCATAAAAGTCACAATAAAGGTTTGACCAGGCTTGAACCACGATATGCACCAACAACGGAGCCCATGTATAACCAAATAGGCTATTGTAGTGCTCAGAGTTTATGCTGTGAAAGTTTTACAACCTTTCATTTTTTAGTTTCTCAACTCTGAATATTATGGTGGAACAGTTAACATGAATGAAAGGGAGATAACCAGGAGTAAAGTACTGACAACTCTGGGTTTCTACTTGTTCAGCTTTGACAACACTTGTTTTTTCATTGCACGGCTAAACTTTATACCATATAAATTATGTGAAACCCCTGGTTATTTGTTAAAGTATATTGTGAGAGGAAACCTTATGTTGCCAACTATTGGCAGGTGCAATAACCCTGAAATTTATAAAAAGTGACATCTCTGGTTTTCCCCTTGTGGTCTTCATTATATATATATATATTTGTGGGGACGGCCATACAGGGTTAAGGTGGCCCAGTTATTTAATTAATAAATATCTTGCACAAGTATTTGGTTTCCGTATAAAGATGTAGAACACATGTCGAAGCATGTTTAGCAGAGAACAATTGTCTTTCTGCCCTTCTGTAATGTGTCGTAACCCCCCCCCCACCCCCAACCATCCCTCCACTCTATTCCTCTAAATCATTTCTCATTTGTAATCTGTGTTCTTTTAATTGCACGAATCACTACTATGCATGAGCCAGAAACCTCACCCCACCCCCAATAGGAATCAAAACACACCAGAAGAACGGCGCACCGTTGATCAGTGTGCGAGAAAAAGCCATGCAAGATGGCAGTTGAGAGAGAAGGAGGAGGAGGAGGAGGAAGAGTCATTGGCAGTTTGAGGGGAGTGAGCGCTTGGTGCAAGTGCGAAATAGGCGTGCAAGAAGCAGAGCAAATGAAACGAGGACCACAGCGTGTTCCAATCCTGAGTCCCTGACTGCCAAAAGTGTGGAGGCAATGGCACACCACCAAGAACCCCACAAAAGCCCGAGTGGGGAAGCACAACATGTCCCGCAAATGAGCCCACCGCCATAGACACCACAACCACCACGTGCAAGCATTGTGAGTGGGAAGGTCTTTTCGGTCTCGTTACCGGAATTACGTGAGGGACGTGTGCGATTGAATAGTCGCTTCGCTTCGTATTGTCTCAGTCTAAGTGTTCTATCTCTCTTTCGCTATCCCTTTGAATAAACCCTGTTCCGTTTCCATTATTGAAGTGTTGGTTGATGCGTGTCCAGAAATGGAAACGTAAAACCGTGGCACAAGTAAAGCCACGACAATTGGAAATTGGCACCAAAACCTCGTTAGGAGGATACAAAACACAGTGATTCGTCAAAGGTCTTCACTCGGCCCCCATTATTTAGAACCGGTAAACACAACGTAGGCAACAAGCTCGAACGTAGAACAGAAACCGAAGCAAAGATCTTTTGGCCTATCTCGGCAGACGATGTCGCAGTCCCACGGACTACCACTTGCTAAATTGCTGACCGTTCGGGTGGGAGATTTGATTGTGTTCACCCACATCACCGTTACACTGGTGTTCAGGAGTAAGATTCCGGTCCCGAAGTGGGGATCACTGTTAAGCACCCCCTTCAAAGATTCTTTTCAGTCGCTTTACACGTTTGGCAGTTTATTTCTTCCCATACATTGTTGTTGTCCCAAGGAATAAGACAATGAAGTATTCTTTCACTTTCTTTCCCCATACTGCATCACTTTGGAACTCTTTACCTGCATTCCGCTTTCCCCTCAAGCCTAACCTACCTTAGTTCAAGAGGAATGTCAATAGATTTCTTCTTCCTGTTTAATATCTAGGCTTTCCTTTGTGTAGCCGCCACCTTGAGTTGCCTTTGGCTTTGTGGTGGGTGAAATGCCATTAAAAAAGGTTATGTAAGACACCCTACAGAAAGTGATGTGTAACCTATACTGCGAATAAGAAAATGTGTACAACAGACTAACAGAGGGGAGATCATATTGAGCACTGGGTTCAAGTATCGAAACTTGAGGATTGTACAAATATTTCACATTAAAAACTTCGTTCATATCTGTCGACGGTGTTGATTTACGATTTTTTGTTTCATTTCCTTTTTTTATGGCCCACCTTGCATAAGCGGTCAAGTAATAAAGGCCAACCTCTTCAAAATTTTGATGTTAAGTACTTCAGGGTATGTTGTCGATGTGATACACGACAATCTAGTGGAGATTTTGTGAATGACAAAGCTGAAAGTACAGGTGTTTAACATTTCTTGAAGAACAGTAACATACACATTGGGATGAAGTGGATGGGTAGCTGCCCAAAAACCTTTTAAGAGGAAAGACAAAAGGAGAGGCAAAGTCAATAAAGGTTTTGGAAGACCATTCTGAAACCATGATTTCAGTGGCTGTGACATAAAGAACCATTCTGAAGACCAGTTTTGTATTTACAAGGTAACTCAAAGTACTCTACCAGTAATTGCCTCTACATTCTCAGTATGTGTTCCAGACCTGTCACTCCATGAACCGTTCCACTCCACCTTCCCCCAGGATTGCGTAGACGAACGAGTGACACCGGCTCTCCTCTCACGCTCACCTGCAAAGAGTAATATCCTGAGTTTAACCTGCTGTCGCAGGTTTAACCAGTTTGTGTTTATCATGGAATTAACTTGTGTACATCGCTCTTTCATCATTTCATAACTACAGCATCGATGGCAGCTATCAAAGCGTTGGCACTCCGTAAGTGGAATGGCATTTTGAAATGATGATGTCATGAGGGTGAATCGTCTTTGGGAGGTGACAGAGTGTAGATTTCACTGAACTTTTGACTTTTCATGGCTTGTTTTAGATGTGCTGTTCAATCAGAGCAACCTTCACAATGCGTCTGAATGTCGACAGTCCCAAATATATCATTAATTGTCCCGTTTGCCTTTATCCATTCACAGGTCTCTCAATTGGAATTATCTCGATGGAAGCAGCAGAAATGTTCTGAGAGATACTCAAGAAGATGGAGAGTTTTGGTGAGTGATGATTAATAAAGTTAATTGCCTTCACCACCAAAGGGAGACAGAGATTATGTTTTCACCCCTGTCTGTCTATTTGTTTGTCTGCTTGTCTGTTTGTGAGCACAATATCTCAAAAAATTATGGATGGATTTAGACTAAACTTTGTAGACAGGTTAGGTGTGTGACAAGGAAGAATTGATTCGATTTTGATGAAGATTCAGATCCGGTTCTGGATAAAATAATTTTTTTAATTTAAAAGTTATATATAGAAAATAGAGTTATTGACTTCTACTCACCACTGAAGGTTGATAACTTCGTCCAGTCTGAGCGGCGTCCCATAAGCTGTCGAGCTTGGGTGCGGGTGAATGCAGTCACTTGTTCAATAGGAAGCAAGAAATGGCATATCACCAGTGGGCCAATTCGGCATCGTGTCCACGAAATAATACGATTCACTCAGTGACTCGGGTGTCATAAATGTCCAGTGCCCATGAGAATAATCTGATCACCGAAAGGGGTTCGATGCTAGTCGTCCCGCAGTTGAAAGGAGTGAAAACCCACTGAAGATAGAGCCGCTATGCGGCACGTGGTACGAAGCTCCATGAGTCAAGAGAGGAAATGCGTCGCTGAAGATAGGGCTGCGAATGCGGTTTAACTCCAGTGAACTTCAGTGAACTCCCATGAACTTTTGTTTAACTCCAGTGAAACTCCTGTCCATGAGTCATTTCCACGACGGTGTAAATAGTGAGTTTCCAGGCATAAAAGCGTCGTCACACTTCCGTTCAACCTTCCTCAATGCCAGTCCCCCGAAGGGGAGGTCCAAGAGCCCGAGAGTAGTGTGGGGTGAAATGATTGTTTATAAACCAGATATTTTTTTAAACCATGCCTACACTACTGCCATTAGTTGGACAAGTAAATGGAACAAAGTTCATGATTTAAAAGTACTAACAATATTGGCACCGATGAAAAGTACACGACAGATTCTTCACCATTGAGAGATTCGGGCCAAAAACTTTTTTAGCATGATATTTCAAAATGTTTTGGATGGATTATGACAAAACTTGGTAGATGAGTTGGGTAGGTGACGAGAACAAGCCGATTAGATTTGGGTTCAGCTCTGGATGCAGATCCGGCCTTTCGGTGGAATCCAAAACATAAACTGTTCAGCCTGGGGGAGGTATGTGCTCTCCCGAGTGCTATTCTTGTTTGTAAATGCCATAAACTGACTTTGTACCCTTTCTGTGGATGATTCTTAAAGAAATTCCACTGATGCTGAAAATTAATTTATTTATCCACCTTTAAACCTCTTTACACCTTCATTTAAACAATTAAACATGTAAACACTATAGAACACAAATCACCTTCATAATACTTCCAAGACACATATAATAGAATGAGTGGACATGGCATGTGAGAGTACAGTATCGGGGTGTAGAAGAGGCCGCCGATATGGCTATGTACGATGATGATCGACGCTGCGTTCTATGGTGATCAATAAAGCCTCCATCTCCTAAACTGTGACTCAATGTCGTCTTGTTACAGTGTGTAAGAGTAATGTATAAGACTGCTTCAGTGAAGCTAAACTTCTGGATTTCTTGTTTTTTAAACAATCTTTAAAATCATTATTTTATTAAAATTGAAGTGCAGTTCCATATGTACTTGAACACTGCACAGGGTATCGTGTTGTACGAACTCTCTAGTTTGTTACATGTTGAGATGGGAAGGGCAAACAAGCCAACCTGAAATGAAACAGAAAAGAAATCCTCACAATGTTGTCATTTTTTTTCCGCAGGATGTCCATGGATGATTTTCAGCGACACTTCAAAAGTCTCAGTTTGTGCCATCTTAACCCTGCGGAGAGGCAGGATTCCAGGACATCTGGATGGACAGTTCGGCTGCATGAGGGGAAGTGGATTCGTGGGAGTTCTGCTGGCGGCTGCCGTCGGCACATAGGTTGGCCAACTTGAGCACAGAAGTGTTGTAGGAGTGACAGAGTTTTCAAACACAGTTCTTTTAAATTTGAGGGTTTTCAGATGGTTTCTTCAAGTTTGGGAGTTTTCAGGGATACAGTTCCTTCATGCTTAGGATTTTTCAGACACTGTTGCTTTATGTTTGGGATTTTTCAGAAACGCCAGCAGTGCTTACCTGTCGCTTCACTGACAGGTTTAATCGAAAGACAGCATGTTGCACTTCATAAACATGTTGCATGTCTATCTGTGAGTTTCAATGAGGATGCAAAACGATAATGCATGAAGATATGCACCATATTGAAATTCCGAGAGATTTTCATATATAAATTGGAAACACTTTATAACATACTGTGAGAGAGAGAGAGAGAGAGAGAGAGAGAGAGAGAGAGAAGAGAGAGAGAGAGAGAGAGAGAGAGAGAGAGAGAGAGAGAGAGAGAGAGAGTGAGAGATTGAGACCGGAGACCATACTCTGTGCAGAGCATTGGTGCTGCTTAAGCAGTCAACCTTGGCTATTGGGCACAATCCTGAACGGGCCGCCACTCCGACACAGTATACCAGCAAGCTGGCACTCATTTTGCCGACCTCGGAAGGATGACAGGCCGAGTTAACCCCACCTCGTATTAATTTAACAGCTGAGCGGGATTTGAACTCAGGACCTTAGGATCAAAAACCACCACCCTAACCATTAAGCCAACACCAGGCATGTACTAGCAGGGCCGGTATTTTACCTGTGCAGCGCCTTGTGGGGGGGGGGTGTTTACCCATGACCAAACCTGGGTACCTCCAGCGTTTGATAACTTTGGTAGAGATTGGCCGAGCCGTTTTTTTTTCTATGATTTTCAGAACTACACAAACGTACATACAGAGAATTTCCTTGAGGGGGAATTTGTTATGGTGATTGGGGGGGAGGGGGACGGAGGAGAGTTAGCTTAAAAACCTTGCCCAGATTCTGAATAAAATGTTTGGCCTGTAGTTGCTACTGTTCGGCCGTGAAAGAATAATGTACAAACACACAAAGGAACATCCAAACACTTGGAAATATTTATGTGGACTTCATCACTTTACATGAACTGCACTAATTTCTGAAAGTGCTGTGTGGCATAAATCCTGTTATTGAGCCACGGCAAATCAGTAACACGTTAACCGTGATGAGAAACGCCACACAAAAGCCTGTGCTGCAAATGATGTTATCCTTCTTCAGAAGAAGGTAGGTACACCTACTATGTTGTCACATAATGTGCTGTGAAGAAGAGAGAGCATAAGCATCTGCATTTATGATATCTCAAGCAAAATCTGATGACAAATTTAAGTGCTTTTTTACGAAAGTGAGCACAGTGTACTTGTGCATGCATGTAGTGCTGAGAACATTGGAGTTTAGATAGCTGAAATAATAGAGAACTGCAATAATCCAGAGTGGAACGTGAACTAAAGTAACGTGATCTCTCAAACTGCTCCATTGTCACAAGACCTTTAGTTAGCTTCCAAAGCCAGTCACCGACTGGGAAACCTCTATTGTGGAAAGTCCTTCCTTTGCACACCTGAATGCTTATCCACCTACAAGGCCTTCATTCTCAGCTTGATGGAACACTGCTCTCCCTTCGGGGCTGGTGCCCTTGCCTCACATCTTGCTAAGCTTTAGGCCGTGGAAAACAATGCCTTAAATATCATTGGAATCTCCCTTGATGAAGCAGAGTCTATGGGCCTATCACTTTGCCATCACCGACAGGTTGGTGTTCTCTCTGCCTTCAACCACCTCCTTTCTGGTCTTACACCCTCTGCCCTCTCCATGCTTTGTCCCCCACAGGTATCCGCAGGGTGCATGCAGTCCACCATCAACCCCCTTCTATTGAAATTCTCAAAATCCAGGATCCCTGCTCACCCCACTCATTCGTTCCTCTCTGTGTTTTTTCGACCTGTGGAATCAACTTCCACATTCTCTTAAATCTCATTCTTCCCTCCAGGTCTTCAAGATAGCTGATGACCACCATCTCAGATCATCCCCAATCCAAAACCATGATCTTTTCTACACCCATTAACCACCCCTCCTCCACCCCCAATATTTTTTCCTCCTCCACCTGAGGTGGACAGAGGTTATGTTTTTACCCCTGTTTGTCTGTCTTTGAGCACGATATCTCAAAACGCTTTGGACGTATTTTGACGAAACTTGGTGACAGAGTTGGTTTGGTGACAAGAACAAGCCGATTTGATTTGCGTTCAGTCCGGATGCAGATCTGGCCTATCAGCGGGATACAAAACGTAAACTGTTCAGCCAGGCGGAGGAATGCGCTCAACCGAGTGCCGTTATAGTTCGCTTCTGTATCCATCTTGCCCACCCCTTGCATTCTCCCCTACCTTTCATTTTTACTATCCCTTGTTTGTCTGTATCGGTCTGTTTTCCCTCGGGCCTCTTGTTGGCATTTCCCCCCCCCCCCCCCCCCACTTCTCTTCTGTTGTTCCGTTGTTATGTTTTGTCCTGATTATTCAGTATTATAGTTTTCCACGAGCCTTGACTCTGTATTGAATTGTTGTTTTTAGAAAGACGTGAACACCTCATTTACTTGGTTGCTAAATCCAGTGTAAGATGACTTGGGTCAACCTACGATGAGGAGCAATGTGCTGAATCCCCTCCAACAAATGTCCGTGGCGCTGCGATTCCATGCAGCTGCATCATTTCATTCAGATGTTGGAGATAGGTGTGGTGTTTCATAACTAATCGGCTGTTTAGATGCTCATAACTAATCGGCTGTTTAGATGCTCATAACTAATCGGCTGTTTATCTCCCTTTGTAAATTGCTATTTAGATGGGTGATTAGCTGTGTGCATCCAACGATGTGTTTGTGTTTTTGTCACTGTTTAAGGGTTAGGCGTGGGTTAGCAAATGCTCGCTAAATGCCTTTTGTAAATTTGGCTCCAAATGTTTAACTGTCATTGTGTGTACCTGATAATAAAATTGTCACTTTATTGTTAAAACACGTCGTCGTTTCAGTAACAATTATGCATTCGTATTCGTTGTGCAGTTAACTCATGAGCATGTCAGATTGCTTTTGAACATTTTGAAAGTCAGCTCCAGAACATTCTAAACTACCAGGTGAATAGCGTCAACGAACCTAGTAATAGCCACCAACTTTGAATGGCTAGATGGCTCTGGAACTGAGATATTGATATTTTAAGGTACATGGTAGCCATCTTGGATTTTACCGAAAACCGTGAAAGAAACTGGAACCTCCTTTTTTGAATGGTATTCATCCTTAAGATGGTAAAAAATTATACAACTTTCTATTTTCTAGACAAAAAGTTCAAGGAATTACGAAAAATGGATCTTTTATAACATGTTGTTGTTGTTGTTGTTGCTCATGGATGTGGTGGTGTTGTTTGTGTGCTCACAGTTTATTCCAAAGAGATTAAAATGGTTCTTTTGGAACCGCTATATTAACCTCTAAGTCCAGCTAAAAGGCTTTTTTTGAATGAATAAACGGACATGACGTTTTACAATTTGAAAATTTTATTGTAATTAAATAAATCCATTTTCATTTTCCCATAGTCACAGGAACTCTTTGGAATAAAGCATGATAGACACACAGACAGACAGACATGCGCATGCACGCACACACCCACACACCTTCTTTTGGTAATAATGGTTGCTATATTTTTGAGAGTTTTCAGGGAGACAGTTACTTCATGTTTGGAAGTTTTCAGGGATATAATGTTTCGTGTATTTTTCCTTTTTTACAGTGATCAAAGGCTCATGAAGGCCTTTGTATATTTATTACACGAGAAACACCTGCTCCCCTCGGGAGCATTGGTAAGTCATCCCCCTCCCCCCCACTCGCAGGGGGAGGGGGGATTTGCCCATAATCTGACAGTGGGTACTACTGACACATATGTAAAATTTGGGGGAGATGGGGTGAGCCCTGTTTTTTTCGATGCTCTTCAGATATACAATACATACATACATACATACATATATTGCATAGAATTGCCTTATTTAATACTATCAGGGGTACCCGGCATTGCCCGGTGATGTTATAAATCTAACCCTGTTGACATTTTGAAGAAATCAATTTTTTCTTTCTATTTTTTTGTGGTGCTTAAAACACTTCCCTATACCCACTAAGGAATGGGGGTCAGGGATAATTTAATATTACTTATCACGTAGCTACAAAGGCTCAGGCAATATAAAGAGATTTAAAAAAGAAATTATGTTAACCAACCCCTTTTTTGTCAAACTTTTCAAAAACTTTTTTTTTTGCGTACAACACTCACCGGCACTCACTGATGAACCTCTAAAAGTTTGACGAAGATCCGTTCAGCCATCTCTGAGAAACACACACACACACACACACACACACACACACGGCTCTCTTCTCGTATAGAATACCGCATAGATAGTAGAATGCAGGACAAAGACATGAGTACACGTGAGTGTACTTGCATCTGAATTACAGGGATATTAACAGAAAATAGCATCTACTATATGCAGTAGGGTTCACAGGATGGCCTAGACTAGAGGCACAGACACTCTCCTCTAAGCTGTCTAGCCTGGGATTGAATCCCAACCCAGCTATAAACTGTCATCCTGGTGTTTAACAGGCAGAGTGTTTTCTCAATGTGTGCCGTCCTTCCGATAGATGTTAAACGGCCGTACCATCTGCCGGCATTAGCTGGTGGACGTTAAAGATCCCACGGTGTCCTTCGCGAAGAGTTGGCGAGCTATTGTCTGCACCATGAACAAATTACAAATTCCTGCCCTAACTACTGCTGGGAGAGGGATGGCAAACTGAAACCACCCAGCATGACCTCAGGCCAAAAAAATGCTTTGGCAAAACCAACGCTCTGTATGGAACACCGAGTAGCTCGGGTACATCGGATTGATATGCAGTACAAGGGATTTTCTGAGCCTCGTTCTGAACATCATGAGTCATTGGTTCGGATGGGAATGCTAAATAGGCAAATCTGATTAATGTTTTGGAATTTTCAACTTTGAAACTTTTCTGGGATTCAATTCCTCCAAGTTAGGAGTTTTAAAGTAAACAATTCTCCCATGTTTGGGAATGTAAGGGATTCTACCTTCCCGTATGTGATAGTTAAGAGAAACCCTCCATATTTCAAGGATTCAAGGCATTCAGTTCCTCTATATTTATACGTATAGATCGTACATGTATTTTCTTTTCAAAATGCCTCTCAAGAAGAACAGAGAAATAAAATGTGAATACTGTACACAAATTTTACGTCACATTCTACCTGTCTGTCCATGATACCACAGAAACCTTCTGGGTGAACCCAGAGTACCAGATGGTGTTGTCACCAAACTCAAATGATGTCGACCTACGCTCACCATCTCTATGCAGCTTCATTGTGTCCCTGATGCAAAAACCACGAGACAACCAGAGGAATCGACAACCGTACGTTTCCATCGGCTTCTACATTTATCAGGTAGCACAGAATGGCATCTACCCTCAAATAATGTCCTTCACTTACGTGTAAACACACACACACACACACACTGTTCTAATTCCTCCTGTGTCCTCTTCTTCATGTTTTAAATCGTAACAGTGAAGGTTCGAAATTGCAAAATAATTACAATACTTTATTGATGACCAATGGCAAGCTTCACACGTGATACTACATATTAGGATAACGACATCTTTATCCCACCCGCCCCCCATTACAGATACCCCCAGAGGTAAGACGTTTATAACTTGCTTTTAAACCCACCTTAGGTAATCTTTTGAAATGAATATCTTTGAGCATAAAATAAACAAATGTGCATTTTGTAGAAAACTGCGGCAGGATGTATCTAAACTTGAGTGTTCCGTTTGTTTTCAGACCACAGCACATCTCCCATCCCATTTCTTCATGGGTGCGCAGCCCATCTTATTCACACCGCAGTTTGTAAACCATCGTGAGGTGAGCCTCCGCTGTCAGCTCCCCCCTGACTCATACGTCATCATCCCTGCAACTTTCAACAGTGATGAGGAGGCAGAGTTCATCTTGAGGATATTCAGCCAGAGTCCCATCGATACTCGGTACGCTCAGTGTAGCACATTATAGGCTCCTAAACCATGATCCTTTTTCCTACGCCATGGACACGAACATGAGGTGTTCCATCAATGCTGTTAGTGCATGATGTATCCACACACATTTGGATACTAAAATGGCAATTCCTTATGATTGATAACACCATCGTCAACTGAACACGCTACTATTATGATCCACTGCTATTATGACCCATATACCATTATATCCGTATCATCCCTGCACCCTATTATGTCACTTACATTGCCATTATGTGTAGATTTATTGATTATTAGGATATTTAACGACCACTTTTGTGCACATTATGGCTAAATTGCATCATTGAAGGTGCATATAAATGAAAAAGTCAAACTGTATTAGCCATGGCTCGTCGATCAATCTGTTAAACAGTTCTAGAGAAGATTTTTTTATGTTTTTATTTTTGATCCAATATGGCTGCTAGACCATGTGACCGATGACATCATAAGTTTTATTCTTCATTCACATCGTGTTGTAGATCAGATATATGAAGTTTTAAGATTTTTCTGATAAGGATTTTGATTCAACCAATTATGGCTGGAATACCACATCACCAATGACGTCATCATTATCATCCTATATATGCCTTGTGGAGTTGATGACATATACCAAGTTTCAGGTTTTTTTGTTGAGCAGTTTTGAAGATGTCTAAATTTTTTTCTTTTAATCCAATATGGCTGCCATACCATGTGACATGACGTCAGAGTTATCAGTATAATATTCTCCATGGGGAGTCCCTCCTATTTTTAAAATTTTGCATCGATCGGACAAGCGGTTGCAGAGAAAAATTTTTTGTTGTCAATTTGTTGTCTTGAAATCACATTTGTTTTTAATCGTTTTGAATGCTTGCTCAGGGTTCTTGACCTTGTTTTTGTCAAATACTTACAAGGAAACATATCTAATGAGAGTACGCCATTAAATTTAGCAGATATTTATAAAATTAATTTTGGGATTGGTTAAGTATGGAGTCTAGTTTACTCGTGCAAACCTTAACGGTGATCTAAAACTCATGATGAAGCTTGTACCAAAATCACATACATAGGAGGAGGACATTAAGAGACAATTTGGACAAATCTATGCGGGACATGAGATTTCAACCGATGTCCTGCATTGCTTTCTCCCAATGTCATGGCCTGGTGTTGAGATGGTAATACCAAACAAGCTACCTCTAACTTTTTCATAGTATTTCTTTGTGCTGTAAAATAGTGGCCTGGCAGGGTAGCTGAGAGGTATGCACGCTCGTTTCTAAGCTGGCTAGTCGGTTTGAATATCGGCTCAGCTATGAACTGTCATCTTGGTGTTTCACAGGCAGGGCGCGTCATCAACAAGTGTGCCATCCCTTGAATGGACATTAAACTGGATGTCCTGTCTGCCAGCATTAGCTGGTGGATGTTAAAGATACAATGGTGTCCATTGTGAAGAGTAGGCAAGCTATCATTGGGACCCTGAACAAATTCCAAATTGCTGACCCAACCTACAGGAGGCACTGCATCAGCGGCACAGATGCGACCCCAGCAATTGATATTACCCACGGCCATGTGCTGCATACAAAAAAGAAGAATTTGCTCTTACAGTGTAAAGCGCGTGAACGTGGATAAACTCCCTTACAGTCTGGGATGCGGAGTGGGGGGGGGAAGCAATTGCCCCCCCTGCCTTTTGCCAGGAGGGGTGGGTGGAGAGGGGCAGAAATTGTTTTATCCTTTTTTTTGTTTATTGTTTTGCATATTTTGGTATCAATATTTGTGTCAGGGGTTAATAGGTTTGTATCTATAAAGGTTGCAGTCGTGTTCATAGCAGTTTAGCGGGTATTTGTATTAGTTGATTGGAAGAAGCAGAGTGAGGCCCTTGCATTTAAGTCTAGTGTTTAAGTCAGTTGGGGCCTTCGAAATATGGTGGGGGGGAAAGGGTATAAATAGAGAGTGAAGAAGAAAGGAAGACAAGTACAAACAAGCCGGTAGGCGACATGGCTGCTCGCTCTAGATGGAAAGCTGCCGAGCGAACTAGCCGATATTCATGTACATGCTATCAATCAATTTAGCACAAATATGATTATCACAGCCCTCTTAGTTTGCGCCCAGAAACCCGCCTTGTCAAATTTCAGGCATGTTTCCAAAGAGACTCTAACAAATGGCAGCCCTGGTAATTCCATTTATCTATTCGCTAAAATTTTTATTTTTTTATATGATGCTGTAAGACATTCTCCTTGGGCACAAAAAAAACAGGTCCTCGGAGGTCCAGTTTCGGAGGTATTGATTTTTTTGTACAGTCCACAATAAGTGTACAATGTACGATAAAGTATTTTAGCTGTTGCTAAGCAACGGCGGTGTGCATAGCAACCATTCATTTTTGTGTACAGCTAGCCACATTGTACACATTTCACCCAAGTTTCATCAAAATCAGACTCTTTCTCTTAGAGATATTCCAATTAACCGTTTTGAAATGTTCGACATGTACTCGCCCAAAACCTATCTCCTCCTACAAATATTTTTGTTGGGCTGCAAATTGGCATGAAGGAAGCTGATAGATTGCGCACAGAACTCTAAGCTTCGATTTTTCGATTTTTTTTTTCGATTTTTTGACCACTTTAAAGGGCCGTTGCTAGGTGCAGGCCGGGGTCCCATATTCGAAAGCCACGATCCCAGAAATATTGGTCCTACCTACCAAATTTCATTGGAATCGGTTGAGTGGTTTAGTCCCTAGCCCAGGCTTGACAAGTTTCGCGGACAGACAGACAGATGGAAATGTCCAGAATAAGGGTGCTCTAAAAGCAGCCAAAAATGGCTAGATGCTCAATATGGGCCACATAAAGAATATGGGAAGCTGAGGGTATTCACTGTTGTCGGAAGTGTGAGGAATTAGCCCACTTGAGGATAGTTGTTACAAGGTTGAAGAACGGATAGATAATTTGCAGCAAGTAGCAGAATGTCAGAAATTTGTAGAGAATAGTTGGTTACAGTTGTGGAGTGAGGTTGCTGAGGAGTTTGGCAATGGTGAGGGTGCAGTGAGTGCAGTGGTGAGAGAGTGAGTGGGAAGTGGTGAGAGTGCATGCAGTGGTGAGTGCAGCGGGAGCAGGCAGTGGAGAGGGTGCGGCTAGTGCAGGGAGTGGGAGGGTGTAGTGAGTGCAATCAGTGGTGAGGGTGCAGCGAGTGCAGTCAGTGGTGATGGTGCAATGAGTGCTGGCATGATGAAGGTGTAGCAATAAAGATAGGTAGGAATGAGGCCGGGAGACGAGGTTTGTTGGCGTTGAAACTATTAAATATGGAGAATTTCATTCTGCAGGAAGGATTGTAGACATAGAAATCTGTGTAGTTTTGAAGGAGCAGGAGTTAGGGACATTGAAGGAAGGGTAAACAATATTGTATCGGGTCACGGTACAAATAAGTTGGTTGTGGTACACCGAGGAGCAAAGTATTTAAGAAAAGTTTTCTCAGAAGTTTTGAAAAATAGATACAGGATATTGGGTAAGCGGCTGAAAGCAAAGGTTGTGAGGTCAGTTTTCTGGGATTCTCCAAGATTAGGAAATGAAATAGAAATATGAGCAGAGTGATAGGTGTCAACCTATGGTTGTCCATGGGCTGGGGTGGTTTCTGTGTGACTTTTATGTGCCCTAAGTTTCTCTTCATATTATTGAAGTAGACCATGTGGGACATCAAAAAAGTGAGGGTGGACATCTGGGAGCCTGGTCGGATTTGAGAAAATGACGTCACAATATCAAGCTTTTGCGTTCATGAGGCGACCAAAAATTTGGGTAGGGGAAACTAAAATGCTTATAACGCCACAACCATACATGATATAACTGCACACTACCATTCAAAATATTGTTTTTATTCACTCTACATGTGACGATATGTAATTATCTGATTATTATGCAAATTTGTTGTCCAGAGGTCAAAAGGTCATGGAAATCGGGGGTTGCTTAAAATCTGACCCACCGGAAGAAAAATGTGAGTTACAGGCTGCCTTTACAACTGGCGGT
>CM068964.1:8914048-8927804 GCA_035128595.1 Eptatretus atami
GATCCCACAATGTGTAATCACCTTATCGTCATCAAGTAGAAGCGGGTCTCTTCTTGGAAATAACGTTTCCGCTGGTCCAAAAGCGAGCCGCTGACTGGCATCCTCATCGTACCAGTCCCTTCATGGCCACACCTGAACTCCTATCCACCGACAAGGTCTTCATCCGCAGCTTCATGGAAGTACTGCTCTCCCCTGCTGGGTGGCCACTCCGCTCCACATCTTGCTCAGCTTGACGTCGTGGAAACCACAAGGCTTTAAGATTATTGGAATCTCCGCGATAAAGGCTGAGTCTATGGGCCGATCACTTTACCATCACCGGACAGGTCGGTGGTCTCCTCTGTCTTCTCCCCGCCTTCCTTTCTGGTCTTGCCCTACCTCTTTTCTGTGGCTTGTGTCCCCACCCCTCCCAGATTTCTGCATGGTTCCACACCGATACACCATCAATCCCCTTCTTGGTGAAACTACCCTAAATCAAGGATCACTGCTCACCTTGACTCATTTCTTTCTTCTCTTCTCTTTTCCCCCACCTGTCGGACAAACTTCCCTCAACTCTTCAATGTCATTCTTCCCTCCCAGCGTCTTCGAGACAGCTGCTTCACCAACAGTCAGATCGTCCCCATCCCAAAACCATAATCTTTTCTGCCCTGCTTAACCCCCACTACAATCCCCCTCATTCCAATTTTCAAAATTTTCCTTCTGAGCAGTTTCCTTCTGCTATCCATCTTTCCACCCCAGTATCTTCTCTGTCCCTTCAAACCCATCCACAACCATTGTCTGTCCACCTCCCTCTATTCCTGGCCTCCAAACTCTACTGTCGGTGTCGCCCCCCCCCTTCTCTCATTATCTCTATCTCTATCTCTGCTGTCGTGACCCCCCCCCCTTTCTCTCTCTCTCTGCGTCGGGATGGTCCCCCCCTTCTCTCTCTCTCTCTCTCTCTCTCTCTCTCTCTCTCTCTCTCTGTCTGCTGTCGGTGTCCCCCCCTTCTCTCTCTCTCTCTGCTGCGGCCCCCCTTAATCTCTCTCTCTCTCTGCTGTCGGTGTCCCCCCCCCCCTCTCTCTCTCTCTCTCTCTCTCTCCTCTCTCTCTCCTCTCTCTCCTCTCTCTCTCTGCTTGTCGGCCCCCCCCTTCTCTCTCTCTCTGCTGTCGGTGTCACCCCCCCCCCCCCCTTCGTAGATCGTAGGCGTCCGAGTTCGACGCCCCGTAGGCTGCTGAATTAACACCAAGGTGGGTCGACTTAAAACCTGTATCCTTCCGAAAAAAGTGTGAAATGGGTATCAGCTTGTACTGGTAGAGGGGCCACAGCATCAGCAGGCAGCCACCCTCAAGAAATGATGGCCCACCTGGCACCAAGCTGCCAAACACAACAGCGAAACAACAAACAAAGGTGTGTGTGCTTTAATACCACCTGTCATTGTGCCACGAAGTCAGGAATGCAGGTGCCGTGCACGGAATGCCAACGGATTGTAAAGGACACGCACTCGCTCACGTTCGATGTGTTTCGTTCACTGCGTGTGTTCATGGACGCCCATGTTATGTTACCATGTTCAGCTCTCAACATTTACTTGGAGATTCAGTTCCCAACATTGTAAAGCTAAATCGGTTCCCTTTGATCGGTAACGAAAGGAAAAGTAACAATTGGAGGGAAAAATAGAAATTATTATTAAAATTTACAGAATTACAAAACGTCTTAAGTGTTCCTTTTCTATTCCAGACAGGGTTTACATGTTTGTACCATATTCCTCATTCGATGTCCTCAAGCTGTACTTTGTACCGAAGTCTGGTGTTTCTGGGACATCGTTTTCAGTTCACAAGCAAGGAACACTCGACAAACCGGACTCAGGTGTTCCAAGGACAGCGTGAGCCGCAACCACCTACGCCCTGTCACCTGTGAAGCACCTGTATGTGAGACTACAGTCACAAGCCTTTTCACCATGGGAAACAAGATGTTAGTAAAACGCTATCTCGATTCGATAAAAAATGGACAACTACAAAGATACCATTATTTATTTATTGTGGTTCTTTTTGCCAAATGCTTTCACTCCTTTTAATTGTGTCCCCTTTGTCCGGCACTCATGAACCCTTTAACACAGACCACATTCTTCTCCTTGTCCTTACTATCCTTCACGCGAATCGATATCGATGAAACCGAGTCTTAACAGCTGGTATTGAGGTGAATAAACATCGACTCTGTTTCGGCCTCTGCTTACCTGGAGCTCCTCGAACACGGCGGTCCCTTTTATACCTGGAGAGCTCTTTCGGCCATCTGCTACCTGGAGCTCCTCGACACTTGCACCGCTTCTATACCTGGAGCTCCTCTACACGGCATTCCGCTTTATACCTGAGCAGCTCTGCTTCCGCCTAACTGGCTTACCTGGAGCTCCTCGACCACGGCATCCGCTTTATACCTGGAGCTCCTCTACACGGCGTCCGCTTTATACCTGGAGCAGCTCTGTTCGGGCTTCTGCTTACCTGGAGCTCCTCTACACGGCGTCTGCTTGTATACCTGAGCAGCTCTGTTCGGCTTCTGCTTACCTGGAGCTCCTCTACACGGCACCGCTCTTTATACCTGAGCTCCTCTACACGGCATTCCGCTTTATACCTGGAGCAGCTCTGTTCGGCTTTCTGCTTACCTGGAGATCCTCTACCACGGCGGTCTGCCTTTATACCTGGAGCAGCTCTGTTCGGCTTTGCTTACCTGGAAGCTCCTCTACCACAGCCGTCTCTTGATACCTGGAGCAGCTCTGTTCGGGCTTCTGCCCTTACCTGGAGCTCCTCTACACAGCGTCTGCTTTATTAGCCTGGAAGCAAGCCTCTGTTCGTCTTCTCTTACCTGGAGCCTCCTCTACACGGCGTCCGCCTTTTATACCTGGAGCTTCCTCTACCGGCGCTCCGCTTATACCTGGAGCAGCTGTGTTCGGCTCTGCTTACCTGGAGGGCTCCCGTACACCGTCCGCTTATAACTGAGCTCCCTACACGCGTCCCGCTTTACCTGGAGCTCCTCTACCACGGCGTCGCTTTAACCGTGGAGCCTTCCTCTACACGGCGTCCCTACCTGGAGCTCCTCTACACGCGTCGCTTTATACCTGGAGCTCCTCTACACGGCGTCTGCTTTATACCTGGAGCTCTCTACACGCGTCCCGCTTATACCTGGAGCAGCTGTGTTCGGCTTCTGCCTTACCTGGAGCTCCTCTACAACCGTCCGCTTATAAAACTGGAGCTCCTCTACACGGCGTCCGCCTTACCTGGAGCTCCTCTACACTGCGTCCGCTTTAACCTGGAGCTCCTCTACACGCGCTCCGCTTACCTGGAGCTCCTCTTACACGGCGTCGCCCTTATACCTGGAGCAGCTGTGTTTACGGCCTCCGCGTTACCTGGAGCTATCTATCAGTGTCCGCTGCCGGGCACCTGATGCTACGGTCTTTCGTTTTTCGTGCCCACCATCCAAAGGTTCCGCGTCCTGACGTCGGCCACGTCCGCCCTTTAACTGTGCACCATAAAACGGGCACGCATCTAGAAAAGCCTTTTGACTAATCTTGTGCTTCGTGCGCTCTTTCTTCCGCCGAGGTCCAAGGTTTCAGCAACGTTACGACCGTCTGGGTGATATTTAAATGCGTTTGAATTGCCAACGTATCGCTATTGGACAGGACCCGTGCGCATGTCGCAGGCCATTGTTGAGAACGAAGCGAAACGCGTTTTACGCGCCTCATGGAGTCCAAGTTACTTAAGAATGATAAAGTGATCCAAGAGAAGTGTGGGGGGAGGGATTATCGGACATGCAATATATATATATATATATATATAATACTATAACACACCAAACACATTTCTTTAAGGTCACAATTATTCATACGCTCTTGGGTGCTTAGGGGAGGCTTTGACCCAAGTCTTTCACGAACCGGCTGGCCTGGCCTGACGTTTCGACTAGGTAATGGCAGGAATTTGGAATTTCTCGAATGGTGCCGCGACGGGTCGCCTACTCTTGGGCGAAGGGGCACCGTGGGGTCTTTAACGTCACCACTCATGCCGGCAGATAGGGACGTCCAGCTTCCCGAGGTACGGCACAACATCGAATGAAACCCTCCTACCTGCTTGCAACACCTGGATGACGGTTTATAGCTGCGTCGGGATCGAACCCAGGCTCGATAGCTTGGAGACGAACACGCGCGTTTGGGGGAACGCAATTGCCCAGAGCGTCAGGGTTATTGGAAGAAGGTGGTGGGTGGTTCGGCGTGTGGTTATCGGGCGGTACATGAGGGAGTGGTGCTGTGGAGCCATAAAGCGACAAACCAAGGAATTCCACTTGAACAGATAAATAAACACGCCATGTCCGTGTCCTCGTACCAGCCATGTCCGTGTCCCTCGTACCAGCCATTGTACCGTTTCCTCGTACCAGCCATGTCCGTGTCCTCCATACCAGCCATGGTCCGTGTCCTCGTAACCAGCCATGTCCGTGTCTCGTACCAGCCATGTCGTGTTCCTCATACCAGCCATGTCCGTGTCCTCGTACCAGCCTGTCCGTTCCTCGTACCAGCCATGTCGTTTCCTCGTACAGCCATGTCCGTGTCCTCATACCAGCCATGTCCGTGTCCTCGTACCAGCCATGTCCGTGCTCCTCGTACCAGGCCTGTCCGTGTCTCATACCAGCCAGTCCGTATCCTCGTACCAACTGCAGGATTGTGTCCATAACAACCTACAGCAGTTCCCAATATCATTGTATACATTGTTTGTATAATGATGTTTGTACAAAACAAGCAGCATGGTCCTCGAGCCTGTCGTTGATGAAGTATTTCGTTGTAATGAAATGGATCGTTTACCGGTCGAGGATTTTTGAGCGGAATCTCATTCATGATATGTGCCACAGCCTAATGGACGAACGCAGCGCCGAGTGTGATGGATGTCCATTGTCCATGAACCCGTTCACTCCGTAGCCATAATACATCTCCTGCAGCTTCATCAGCGCTTCTTCACACGAGCTTCGTTGTAAACCAACTTGGTGCTGATGATGAAGTCTTGGAGCAGGAACACCGTGTAAAGACTTCAAGCTAGCCCCTTCAAAGTTACCTCCCGTAATCTGAAATCTATTTTCAGTTACCCCGGGGGTAGCCTGAACCGATCATATTACCCCGCACTTTGACATTACACCCCCCTCCACTGATTTAGCTGAAATTCATAAAAATTCTTATGCCCACAACTGATGATACTTATTGAATAGAACACGTAAAACATACAAGATTTGAAAGCCGTCTCAAAGCTCTGGAAACATAAAAATGTAACAAAAAAATGTTAACTGGTATGGTGGTTGGTGGTCGTGTGGCAGCTTCGCTGCTGGTGGTAGCCTCTCATTTCTTGAAGCGCGACTGTGCGCTGATGCAGTGCCCCCTACAGTAACTTACACTGGAACTGGTACTCAGTTGGGAGGGGGCAGGGAGTGGGTGAGGCAGTTCTTCTGGCGCAGGCCCCGGAGCCTTATCAACTCTTTTTGCATCACCGAGCATGTTCCTTTACTTCCTCCACTCCAACCTGGATCTTCGTGTAAAGGCCCTTTCCTTCACCTCCTTGATGGATTACTGTCAGCTATGGCAATTCTGTGTGACTGTTTCTTGGTGTAAAAGTTGAAGCAAAATACCTATTTCATAAGCCTGCCATCTCCAACTTTCCTCCGAACCACTCTCCCGCCTGCTATTCCTCAATGGGCCCACAACTTGGGGTTCCAAACCTGTTTTCCTCCTGATGTTCGTTTAAAGAATGCCCTCCTATCATGTTAAATATTCTTAGCCATTTCCTCCATTCTCTCTTCTGGCTTACCGAATTGTTATCTGAACATGCCTCTGTTTACTCTGATGGTGATAACATTTAATTCCAGCCCTTTTTTTCATTCGATATATTACTGAAACTCTCATTCTTGTGTTGTATATATATATATATATATATATATATATATATATATTGTATGTATGTATGTATGTACCGAGATACAGCCAAAAACGGCACACGGATAGCGCAAAATTTAAGGGCTACCTCCTCACCATTCGCTGTGGTGGCAGTATCAAGTTTCATTCAATCAACGGCAACGAAAAAATGTTAAAAATCAATTCCCGATCAGTTTAGGTTACTTTGGGGAAGAATTTGACAATGGGCAAACAACCTCAGCGATATAGTTTCGCTGGAGCTATCTTTTTTTTTCTTGAAATGATTTTTTTTCATCAACCGCTGTTACAACGGGAACCCAACGGCCGTTTCACTGCGTCTAGTACCCAATAAATACCTTCTGCCTCTGCTTAATCATTCCTGATCTCTCAACCCAACCATCCTTGTCTCTTCTACTTCCATTTTACACCTTTTAATTGGAATGTACTTGCTTCTTGCACCTAACATTTGCTCCTTGAAAGGTTTCCCATTCTCTTGATGCTGATTGCTCCTGCACTGAGGGTGGACAAAGAGGCGATGTGCGAGTCATATGTGAGGGGGGTAGAGCATAACCTGTGGTCAAGTGATTTTTCTCTCCTGATTATAGTTGAATTTGTACATTTTGTTTCCTCCAAACCCTTCCCTCGGCTGTACTACAGCAGCTAGAGCTGAGGTGTGCGCTCTTGACGGAGAGTCTGAAGTGCAGGCCCCCTAGGCCTTTGAGCAGATGTTACCAGGCTGACCCACCAGTGTTACTTATTCCTATTGCTGACCTTCCAATCCAATTGTGATCCACTTTGTTTAGGGAAAAACAGGCTGGTGTTGAACCGGTTGAAATGGGTGAAGCTCCTCGGATCTGTCACACCCATGCTGAACTTATCAAGGCTGGTGGAAATGCTTGCTACTCGGTGTCATTCCATTGCAGTTCTGTGTTCTGTTTGAAAACACAGATATTATCCCAACTGATTGCGTATAGGGGCCTAGTTGTCCCTCCTCTGGAGAAAGGAACGGTGATCGCCAGGACTGCAAACGTCTGAGGGTGAAAGCAAGGGATGCTCTCGAGTGTCAGGCAAGGTTTCCAGTGAAGTTTAATTGGAATTGTTTGTGTAGTTTTCTGCAGAAGAAAGCAAATTGCAAATTTTGGGGGCAACCAACCCCCCCCCCAACCCTCAAAGACCCCAATTTTTTTTAATGGTGCTGAAACAAGCTTTGGAACATCACAGATGATAAAGGTTTGTGGTGAAGTTTCATCGAAATGGTGTGTGTAGTTTCAGCGAAGAAAGCAAACGTATATCTTGGGGGGCAACCCTCCCTTAAATCACGATTTTTTCTCATGTCTTGAACAAAACTTTGGCCACATCACAGGTGATGAAGGTGTGGGGAAGTTTCATCAGAATTTGTGTAGTCTGAGGAAGAAAGCAAATACCTCTTTTTGGGCAACCCCACCTGTAGAACCCCTTAATCCCCGATTTTTATTCAGTTCCGAAGGAGGTGACTTTTGTAAAATGGGGGTCCATGGGTCGCTCCATCCATTCGTTCCATCTGTCCACAATCAATCTTTCGATCATTATTCTGCAACCTGCAGTCAGAATGATTTGGACTCGGAGGTATGATACTTGGGGCAGATTCCGCAGCACCTCCGCAATTTCAGATTTGTCAACAAATTGAACTTAATCAATTAGTTCAAATCAATTAATCTTCAAAGTCTAAAACTTGTCGACTATTCATAGTTTTTTTGCTTCTGGTTTGGGTTAATGGTTCTATGGAACAATGTCTACACTTGTCTGAGGTTTTTTTCGAATTTTTGTCCAGGAGGAAAAGATAATGTGTTCTTTTATGAGTATGAAGTTCATTCGTGCTAATTAATCTTCAAAGATCCTAAAACTCCAAGAGTACTCGTAGTTTTTTGCTTTTTGTATGGCTATAATGGTTCTATGGAACAATGTCTCCAGCCTTGTCTTAGCATCTTTTCCAAATTTGTCCAGGAGGAAAGATGATGAGTCTGTTTGAGTAGAAGTTCATTCAGGCAATTAATCTTCAAAATCCTAAAACTCAGAGACTATTCAGTTTTTGCTTCTGCTTGGTACAATCGTTCTTTGGACAATGTCTACAGCTTGTCTGAGCGTCTTTTCCGAATTTTGTCCAGGAGGAAAAAAGGATAATTGAGTCGAAATGAGTTATGAAGTCACGAGACAACTATCTTCAAAGTCCTAAAAACTCCAAGAGTACTCGTAGTTTTTGCTTTTGTAGAGTATTTATGGTTCTACGGAACAATGTCAACAGCTTGTCTGCAGCGTTTTCCGAATTTTGTCCAGGAGGAAAGATTGAGTTTTAATGGTATGAAGTTCATTTGGACCAATAATCTTCGAAATCCTAAAACTCCAAAGTACTCGTTAGTTTTTGCTTTTTGTTGGTTTGATGCATCTGTGGGAACAATGTCTTCACCTTATCGCAGCGGGTTTTTATTTCCTGAATTTTTTGCCCAGGAAGAAAAGATAATGAGTCTTAATGAGTATGAAGTTCATTAGACCACAATAAAAACAAGAATGTAATGAATATATCCCAATATCGATGAAGTCGGAACTGATACGGCCCACGGGCCGTATTTTTAAAAAGGGTGAACAAGCTTTGCTTACATAGTGGTGATTGAGGCAAACACTTTGCCACCCCTGCGTTCCCCGATTTTTCTCAGGTCATTAACAAACTTTATTCCTGGTGTTCGCTTCATTGGTTAGGTTTGTGGGATTGCGGATACTTCGATCCTTGAGTTGAAATCCCTACTTGGCTGTTCAATTTATACCAGGTGGGGGTTGACTCTGACTGTCATCCTCTGAAGTCGGCAAATGAGTGCCAGCTTGCTGGTGTTTTCCCTTTGTGTTGGGGAGTGACGACCCATCCAGATTGGCCAAATAGCCAAGTGGAGACTGTTTAAGCAGCAACAATGCTCTGCACAGAGTATTGCTCCCAATGGAGATGGATGAATGAAGAAGCTTTGTACATCACAGGTGTATTGAAGGTTGGTGGCTCAAGTTTCATTGAAATTGTGTGTGTTAGTTTCAGAGAAGAAAGGAAATACTGTTTGGAGGAAATCCCCTTTACCACCCCTTAGACCCTGATTTTTCTTTTTGTCATGAACATTACTTTGTACATCACAGGTGATGGGGTTATGCGTCCAAGCTTTCATGCGGATTGCATGTGTCGTCTTCAGAGCAGAAAGGCAAATACCTATTTTGGGACACAACTCCTGTCACCCCCATGGGACAGATTTTAAAAATAGCATTAATTTTTTGTAATGCATGAACACAGTTACTGGAACATACACGTGATGAACGTGTGTAAAGTTTCATCGAAATCCTATGTGTTGCGCCTCAGAGAAGAAATATGCAAGTGGTTGTGGATGATGGACTGACAGACGTACGACGGCCATCCCTGAAACTCCCCGGAGTTGCATTCTAAGCTGAGCTGACGATGATACTCTGGAGGGATACTCTGAAAAAACAAGGACAATCTTTGAAAAGAGTTTCCTTTACGTGTTTAGAAATCCTATCGGCGTTCATGATATTATCAGAACCTCGCATTAATTTTTTTACTGCAAACCGCCGTTCTTCCAGTGGAAACGCGAATTATTTCCTGAAATAGTGCTGCTTGTAAATCAATAACACCGTTTTATTTGCTACAGACATGTAGTGTTACCAGCTCAACATACCAAGCACTCTGTTTACCCATTTCTTCTCGCCCACTTTTGAAAAACGCGGGGGAATTTTTATTTTCGTTCTCCTAGTGGGCGAGGCAACGTAACAGATTGGCGATTCCGTTGTTTGCATGTAATTTTTTGCAAACTATTATGAAATGTGTTCTTAGCATATGCCAGGAAGTGGAAAAAATGTTTGTCGCCATTTTTTTCTTGTGGACCTTTCAGCACCTGACACCAACGTCAAAGCTGAAAGGTCATTTTTTGACCCAACGTACTGTATTAATCACGCTTTGTTTCAGAGCTCTGGAGTGCCAGAATGTTACATTGTGTTTTCTAAAGTGTTTCTTGACAAATATTCAACTGAACTAACAGTGTCTTCATTACAGAATGTCTGTTTATCCTGTTTATGATCATTACAACTAACTTCTTGTTTGAAACTTCGCAGCACGAACCATCCAAACCAGCATATAATACTGAGATCTTCACTTTCTCCTCTTCAGCTAACTTTGCATGATTGCATTGATACAAGCAGTTTTGGAGGGGGGGAATGTTTTTTCTTTGTGATTCTTTTTTTTTTCATCCATTTTTTAGCTTTTTGATTTTTTTTTTATTTGTCTTTCTCTTTTTTCTTTTCCACAAAATGCAGGAGAGAAAGATGTGAAACGGTGCTAGTCAATTAAGTTAGAGAGTACTTCCTGGAAGCTATGCACAAAGGCCTTGTAGGCCGTGACATTGATAGTTACCTGCTTTATGAATGGCAAACACTGAATCACAGTCCTGAAACAGACACTTACAAATCAATTGCATTGGTCATGTGACCTGACAGGAAACGGTTATCACCTTGGACATGGCCTTATATGAACGAAGCCAAAAACAGGTTGAGATGACAAGGGATGATTGCAAGGGCAAGTTGGGTGCTGAGACTGGGTGAGATGGGCATAACTGTGATGGCTGCATTTGCGGGCAGCTGGGAATGCCATCGAAACAGTGGGTTGACGAGGCTTGGAGTGAAGCTGACATCTTATGGTCCAACCACAACAAGACAGATCCTGGAACCAATCACATGAAAAGAGCCCTGGGAAGCACACATGCTGACAGTACAGGCCCTCTATGATCTCTTATGTAGAAGAATTCTTCCTTAGATTCATCCTCATCTAATGGGCCATGTGTAGAGGCAGCACAGCCAGTTTGCCAAAGTTGTGTTCAACACCTGCAACAAGAGATATTGAAGGGAGAAGCAAAATATGCTAACTATCCTTGATTCCCAAAGCGGTACGAAAATGATTGCCGAGTTTGATAAGAAGGGATCACAAAGTTCACTTCTTCAAGTTTTCTGCGGACTACGATAGGATGGTATTACTCATATATACATTCATCCGTGCCACCCGTATGTGTCTTTGAGCTGCACCTGTCGTCCCTTGATGCTTCTGGTGCCAAGTTACTTCTTTGCTTATTGACAAGCAAGAAGGTATGCCAGGCTGTTTCCACTTTACCTTGTGGAGATGACAGCCCTTCAGAGCGCAGATCCGCATACATCAGAGTTCATGATGGAAACTTTGTAGTCAACAAAAAACCAGATCCCATTCTGTGTCATTGGGGTGGATTCATGCTCTTGAGCATATCAACCGGCATCTGAAAGTCACTGGAGGACTCGTAGGCATTACACAGAATGCCAGTGCCTTGGGAAGATTCTTCCTTACAAGCTCCAGAGTTAAGTGGCTTGCTGAAGAAGCACATGTTATGGCTGGCTCACCAACAACTACACGTAAGGAACATCATGACCTGTCACTGCTGTATGGACAAACAGGAAGAGAACATTGCTCGGCCTTTCAAGACTGCTGCTTCATTATCGTCCATTGAATCCTATGGAAGTACCGAGGGTGAAGACCTGCCCAACATCATCACAAAGGCTTGTGTGATGCCAGCTGAGGTGCAGAAAGATGTGTTGCAACCAAGAAGACATTGGCAGCAGATATTGCCAACTTTTGTTGAGGACGCAATCAAACACGAACTGAGGGTCTAGTTATCTGGGCCAGAATTGAAGAAGGGTTCAACTGAAGACATGGAAAAGTGCAAGGAAGTTCGTTGAAAACACAAAGTGGCTGATCAGGTAGTGGAAAGCTCAAGGACGACAGATCACTATTTCCCCGCATGTTGATTGTTGCACGCTCACGCTCCGAGATGAACCTCAGCGAGAGCATTGGCCAGCTATGAGTTTCACGGTCTTCTCGCACGAGCCTTGTTCACAGTGAGTGGTGAACTCCTACCATGCACAGGACAAAAGCAAGCTGATTGGCTGTACTTGAGGACCTCCCCAAACAAAAATTAGTGTTGATCTGCTGCCAGAGCGAGTCCAACCAAATGACATTGTTTCCCTTGACATCAAGGAAGGCAACTGTAATTGATGGAATGGCAATTGTACAGGCAATGGATCAAGGCCACCTGGGTCAAGACATGGCCTGACCACTTCATAGCTACAACTGGACACAGTGCAGAGAATATGATGAGCTCCATGTAGTCTTTGACCGTTTATGATCTTCCCACTTCACTGAAAGAGGCCACAAGGGGAGACGCCAGGGTCGTAAGCCCGCAACTGCTTACCTCGTCACAGACAATACACAAATTGGGCAAAGTGTCAGCAAAGCAGTTTCCTATCCAGTACCGCAACCAAAGATGAACTGAACAGTTTATCTTTGCAAAGAAAGGCTCTCACCACTTTGAGCCGGTAAAGGCCCAAGGTCTTCATAGTGACTTCGTAGGCACAGGTCCTCTCAAACTCCATGGATGTTCAACATCTTCTGCAGCCCCAAGAAGAAGCTGACATGCATACTTATCCTGCACAGTCTGGTGCTGTTCGAGAGGAGCCAACAGAACTCTACATTCAGTCACCTGACACTAACGTTTTTGTCCTTGCAATCCACCGTACCATCAGGCTCTGCAGGAACACATACTTTTACTGGTGTGGGGAACAAGAAGCGAGTATAATCTCACTGGGACCAATCGTGAAATCATGGTGATGCAAAGGCTGAAGCCTACCAGGATTTCATCCTTCTCTGGACTGACGTAAAGGTCGATTTGCAGGCCAAGGGGAAGCTGACCTGTTGGCAAGCACTTAGCAGATGATGCTCCATGGAGGTGTATCTGCATTTGCTGCTTAGGGACGTCCGAGAAGCTGGAAGTTGACACTGAACGAGCCATTGAGACATTTGTTTGCCAGCTATATGAGCCTGGTAGCACTGTGGTGGATGTTGGTGATCTCAGATGGAAGGTTTTCACCAAGAAACAACTGGAGGCTCAAAAGCTACCTCCGACACGCGGAGCCTTACATGAAGCCATTGCCCGGGCACATTACCAGGCCATGGTGTGGCGTCAGGATAACATTCATCACCCTCAGATACCACCAGCAACAACCTACGGGTGGAAGGAAGAGGGGGGTACGCTAGTACTAGTACACCAACAAGGGATCCTCCAGCTCCAGCCACAGTTACTCACCTCATCAAATGTGGGTGCAAGAAGAACAGTTGCACATCACACTGTTCCTTTCGGTCGCAGGGCCTCAACTGCTCCGAGATGTGTTTGTGTGGAGCCGATGAGGAGGTGTGCAGTAAGTAACCAAGCACTTTGGAATGAGTGATCGAGAGAAGAAGGAGATCCTCTCTAATATGAACAAAACTAAATGACATTAAGTTTATCCTTCATTAGCTGACCAGAACAGCAGTGGTGGCCGAAGAACTAAATAAAACTGTTTGAGCTGTGAGATTATCACTGTATTTAAATTTAGAAGTCAAAACTAAACAAAAGTTTGGTTGTTGAAAGGAGTGTTTTTTCTTAATTATTATATTATTAGAATATTGGGTGTTTCTTTTTGATACAGATTAGTATTGTGGGGTAATATAATGAATATTTGCACGATTTGGGCGTATTTGAAATTTGAGGAAAAGTATAAGAAACACCAAAAAAATGGGCGACATCCTTTTTTGGTAAGTTAAATCCTTCCAGAACACAGTCCAACCAGTGGCCAAAAATTGACATTTGAAACCAACGGGAAAACACTGGCCCCCCCACTAATACTAGTGCGGGCCCGTAGGTGCGGGCCCGTAGGTGCGTGCCCGTACGCGTGTGCCCGTAGGTGCGTGCCCATACGTGCGGGCCCGTA
>CM068964.1:8938158-8950300 GCA_035128595.1 Eptatretus atami
CGTGCTCCATCCCCCGCTCAGCCACGGGTGGGAGGGAGTTGTTGACATCATGAGTCATGGGACGGCAGGGGTCTTCTTCCTCTTCACAGAAGAGGGGGGGAGGACGTCTCCATTGTTTCGTTCCTTAACTATTAAATTGATCCGCAGCGCATCTAATCGATTTCACACATTAGGTGATCTGGGGAAGGGAGGGATGGGGATGGGACGGGGAACATGGGGAAGAGAAGATGGACATTACAGGGACTTTCAGGAAGGAAAGCAGGGGAATTGAAGGAAGTGGGCTTGGGTGGATTATCGGGGTAGAAAAGATCGAGGATTTGATGGGGGATGATAAGAGGTGTGGTGAACAGCTGTTTTGAAAGCCTGGAGGGAAGAATGGGAAAGAATAGATGGAGGGAGTTTATTCCAAAGGCGGGAAAAAAGAGGAATGAAGGAGTGAAGGTGAGCAGTGGTTCGTGATTTTGGTAGTTTACCAGAAGGGGGTTGTTGGCGGACCTTGAGCGCCCTGTGCAAATGTGGTGGGGACAAATGGCAGAGAGAGCAGGGGGGCAAGGCTGGAGAGGAGTCGGTAGAAGACAGAAAGACCACCGACCAACCTGCGGTGATTGAGTGAGAGGCCCAAAGACTCAGCTTCATTGCGGGAGATGCCGATGATCCTAAATGCCCTGGTTTCGACAGCGTGAAGCCGAGAAAGGTGGGAGCAGGAGCACCAGCCCAGAGGGGAGAGCAGTACTCCATCAGGCTACGGACAAAAGCTTTGTAAGTGGTCAGGAGCTCAAGAGGGCCGAGGAAGGACTTTGCACGACGGAGGATTCCCAGTCGGCGACTGGCTTTTGAGGCAAGGTTGGAAATGTGACTTTCCCAGGAAAGGTCATGGCAGATAGTGAGACCCAGAAGCTTGAAAGAAAAGACTTCTTCCAGAGGATTGTTGAGAAAGTGGATGGGGGGTTTTCTAAACGGTCCTTTCGAAGAGACATAGTGAGAGTGTGAGATTTGTCTGGATTGAAAGACATGTTCCATGTGTTGGACCAGTTTGTGATTTTATCCAGATCTGCAGTGAGCGAAGAAGCTGTGCTTGCCGGCCTGAGGGATGACAGATGGTACGGCAGAGGGTGGAGTCATCGGCAAAGAGATATAGAGGATTTTCCAGAGAGTCGGAGAGATCATTGATGAAAACCAGAAAAAGAACAGTGCCCAGAACGCTACCTTGAATAACTCCAGCCTGGACAGGAAGGGGGGGATGAAAGAACTCCATTTAAGGGCCACACGTTGACTGCGACAGGAGAGGAAGTCTGCGAGCCATGAGTGGAGATGGCCTTGGATACCATGGGAAGAGAGTTTGGTGAGTAGTGCAGGTGCCAGACTGTGTCAAAAGCACGTGATATGTCCAGGGATACGGCTCGGATTTCCTGTCTGGCATTGAGGACCTCCATCCATTGATGGGAGAGCAGAAGCAGCATATCCAGGGTAGAGTGACCTGGTCTGAAACCAATTGATGATCGGAAATCAAGCCATTGGAGAACAGGAAGGATTTCATGTCTGAAGTGATGATGGACTCCATAACCTTGCTGATGATTGGGAGAAGGCTGATTGGCTTGTAGTTACAGGGATCTGTTTTTGCACCTTTTTATGCAGGGCAGTGATGTTAGCAGATTTCCAAGCAAATGGCAGATGACCTTGAGCAAATGAGAGGGTGAATAGAACAGAGAGAGGGTGAGCAAGGGCGGAAGAGCAGGCTTTGAGGACACGTGGGCTGATGCCGTCTGGACCGGTTGCAGAATCTGAGTCGAGGTTTGAAAGCAAGCTCTCCACCTTGTTAGAAGAAAAGGACACAGAGTCCAGGGACAGTTGGGTGCGACTGGGTAAGGTGGGTTGAGAAAGTGATGGGTTTAGGACACAAGATTTAGCTGCAAACACCGAAGTTTAGACATTCAGCTTTATCACGTGCGGTATCAGCAGTGCAGCCATTTGAGTAAGGGAGGGATTGAGGGGGAACATACACCAGAAACAGATTTGATTAAACGCCACCAGGATTTTGAGGAGGGAGAGAGGTTTGAGAGTTCAGACTTGAGATGAGAAAGATGTTGTTTTCTGGCTCTCCTGAGGGTAGATACACACTTGTTCGCGACTTTGTGGAAGGAACTGAGATTGCCACAGTTGGGTTTGCTTTCCATGGGGCAAAGGCAAGTTGTTTCAGGACAACTGCCTCGCCACAAGCTTCAGTAAACCAAGGGCGGGAGAAGGGTAGGACAACTGAAGACGAGAGGGGATAAATCTGTGCATGAGGTAGAGCAAGTTTCTTTGAGAGAATTCCAGGATGAGTTGATGTTGGGGAAAGTAGCGATAGGAGACCAGTCTGTAAGTTTGATAGCTGCTTGGAGACCCTGCCAGTCGCTTGCGTGAAATGCCAGACTCGACGGCGGTGAGGTGGTTCTCTGATAACAGCCAGAGAGATGTCCACTTTGACAAGGACGTGGTCAGAAGAACCGATTGGAGCGGAGGAAGAGCAGCAGATATTGTCAGGGAAATTTGTCAAAATCAGATCTAGAAGAGATGGAGTACCATTGGTTGAGATCCGGGTCGGGAAATTGACCGATTGAGTCAGTCCCATGAGTCACAGAAAGCTTTTGCTGAGGTACCATGACAGGTGAGAGAGGTACCCACACCTAGCCAACTGGCGTGATGACAATTGAAGTCACCACATAAGAGGAAGAGAGAGTTTGGATGAGAAGATAGAAGATGGTCCATGTTTTCGGATAGTGAGGTGTCGATGGAGTCATCACTGTTCGGTGGACGGTACAGTACACATATAAACATGAGGTGGGAGTGGAGGGGAAGCCGTAGCCAGAGGTATTCCTGGGGGTGTGGGGGAGTGAGAGCAGTGCAAGGAGAGTGAGGAATAGAGTCTTTGATGAAGAGAGCAACACCTCCACCAGGACGAGGCTCAGGTCTGTCAAACCGGAGGAGGGAGTAACCGGGAGAGATACTTGGGAGTCAGACACGTCTTGGGAGAGGAAAGTTTCTGTTAGGCAGATATGTCTGGTAATTTTGTACCATAATAAACCACTTTTGACCATATTCATAGTTGAACCCTTGATGGAGCAAGTGCCATCAAAGGCAAATGAGCTTGTATTAGCCAATAACAACGACAAAACTACACCCGTGGGGAAAGAGGGTAGGTACGCGACGTCGCTGAAGCCGTGGAAGGCATGATCCTCGTCCGGTGGATGACACTGCAGTGACATTCTGCCCAAACCTCATCCTTCTACCCAAACCTCATCCAGTTTCTGCCCAAAACTCGTCTGGTTCTGCCCAAACCTCATCCAGTTCTGCCCAAAACTCATCTGGTTTGCCCAAACCTCATCCAGTTCTGCCCAAACCTCATGCGGTTCTGCCCAAAATGTCCAGAGGATGACATTCTGCCCAAACCGCGTCGGTGGATGACATTCTGCCTGAACCACGTCCCGTGGATGACATTCTGCCCAAACCACGTCCGGTGGATGACATTCTGCCCAAACCACGTCCGGTGGATGACATTCTGCCCAAACCACGTCTGGTGGATGACATTCTGCCCAAACCACGTCCGGTGGATGACATTCTGCCCAAACCACGTCCGGTGGATGACATTCTGCCCAAACCACGTCCCGTGGATGACATTCTGTCCAAACCACGTGGGTGGATGACATTCTGCCCAAACCACGTCCGGTGGATGACATTCTACCCAAACCATGTCCGGTGGATGACATTCTGCCTAAACCACGTCCCGTGGATGACATTCTGTCAAAACCACGTCTGGTGGATGACATTCTGCCTAAACCACATCCGTGGATGACATTCTGCCCAAACACATCCGGTGGATGACATTCTGCCCAAACCACGTCCGGTGGATGACATTCTGCCCAAACCACGTGCGGTGGATGACATCTGCCCAAACCACGTCCGGTGGATGACATTCTACCCAACCATGTCCGGTGGATGACATCGCCCAAACCACGTCTGGTGGATGACATTCTGCCCAAACCACGTCCGGTGGATGACATTCTGCCCAAACCACGTCCGGTGGATGACATCTGCCAAAACCACGTCCGGTGGATGACATTCTGCCCAAACCACGTCCGGTGGATAACATTCTACCCAAACCACATCCGGTGGATGACATTCTGCCTAAACCACGTCCCGTGGATGACATTCTGCCTAAACCACGTCCTGTGGATGACATTCTGTCAAACCACGTCTGGTGGATGACATTCTGCCTAAACCACGTCCAGTGGATGACATTCTGCCCAAACACGTCCAGTGGATGACATTCTTCCCAAACCACTACGGTGGATGACATTCTGCCCAAACCACGTGCGGTGGATGACATTCTACCCAAACCGCGTCCGGTGGATGACATTCTACCCAAACCACGTCCGGTGGATGACATTCTGCCTAAACCACGTCCCGTGGATGACATTTTGTCCAAACCACATCTGGTGGATGACATTCTGCCTAAACCACGTCCGTGGATGACATTCTGTCCAAACCACGTCTGGTGGATGACATTCTGCCCAAACCACTTTTGTACCATATTCATGGTATAAATGGGCAGTGATTTCTGTTATTTGTAAACAACAACAAAAACTGTGATATAGGAGATACAGTACGTGTTGAGATTAGAGAAGAGCACACTAATATAGGTTTCCTGTTAGTAAACACCATTGGCTAATAAGTTGACAAGCAAATAAGATAGGTGGGAAAGAAAGGGAAAGAGGAGATTTTGAGAGGCCTTGTTGACAAGTCTGTAGTGTTGGCTTAATTACAGAGAAAGGCAAAAGTGAATTTGAAATCTAGACATTCATCACATAGCTCTTATTTATTTTATTTGTTGACCAGACAATCTATTATTGTCACGGGGCTGGCGGTCCAGGTTAAACCTCCCCCCCCACCCAATTTTTGGTGACGGGTGGTCAACACCGCCAGCCCGAATAGCCGAGCGGTCTTCCTTATTAGGAGGCGGACATGTTGACTCTTGGAGATTATAATGCGCGCGGGAGGGCAGGGCACAATGGCGGAGCGACGAAGCCACGGGGAAGCACAGCACGGGACGGGGGAAGGGGGGGGGGGGTTATACTCGAACCAACGACAAATACACAAACACATCAACTTAAATAACACGGTATTTAATGAAAATAGACAAATATTTACAAAGGACAATAATTCAAAGGTAATAATAATAACATGTAGTAAATAAATCCTAAAGTCGAGGCACCTCTACACACAGACTTAAAAACGGACAAGGGGAAATAAAATAAAAGCACATCCTTCCTTTATTCTGGCACTTAGCTTGGTCCAGAGATGGTTTTGATGGAAAGTGGAATCGAGGCTCTTCGATTGCATGTGTAGACGCATGCAAAATGGCGCCAAGTTGCTCTCTTGCAGCGGAACGTTCATCAGGCAATTTGTGAGCGGTATTCAACATCAAGGCTCAGAGATCCCATGCAGCTGCTTTGTGCGTCTATACTCGTCCTCACCAACATACACGAGGCTCCAGGGTCCGTCTCTAATGACCCAATTCAAGAGCCGATGGCCAACATCCTGCTCAGTACGTGAGCCAAATCGCCTCAGCACGAATACAAGAATCGTGCCGTCTTCTTCATGCGTCAAAGGAAAGCAGCCGTGAAGCCCTGTTCTTACAGGCCATCTCCTAGCGACGTTATTTCTTGACCGCATGCGTGTCTCACTCTGCAATGGTGCGTTCCTCCTCCTACGAGCTGCTTCCCCATCCTCTCTGATCACCTGCCTCCTTCGCCCTCTTCTTCTCTCTCACTCACGTCACGCCCATCAATCATAGCCTCGGGGGGTGACTTCGCTGCTGCGTCACCCTTAGAGGCGGGGCTTCTTCCCACTTGGTCATGTTATAAAAACGCAATTCTTCCATGGTTTGTAATACAAAAACATAGGAAAGGTCACGGGGGGGGGAGGGCAATTACATACTGGGGGAACTTATCCTTAATCCCTACCTAATGGACACCGTGCCACCCCCCCCCCCGCCCTCGTGTTGTGACACAAAACACTTAATTGTTATGACACGTAACACTTAATTACAATGGCTCACAGTTTCCCTACTTAATTACATTGGATGTCTCCTACATCTCATGGCCAAACAATTCTATTCAATCCTAACTTTCCTCTCAAATTCTCATCTACCCCCACAACCATAACAATATAATGAAGTAAGTGTATCCCCTTCCAGCCACTAACGGCACCTTTTATTGGTTCACGAAAAAATATTTTCACGAAAAAAATAAGTGACCACTATTTCACGAAAAAAATAAGTGACCACTATATTCGTTATTGTTGTGTGTCGTCTGTCTGTGTCTGTCTGTCCCGAGCATAGCTCCGTGGGTTTTGATCCGATCCTGACAATTTTGGTGGGAGGTTTATATCATGATCTAGTTGTGTTTTCCTGAAAATGGCGTGGTGCGCCCATGATGGGCGGAGCCACGCCCAAAAAACGTGTTTTTCGGGGGTAGCGATTTCAATTTGCATCTTCTCCTAGGGGTTTGTCGAATCTGACAGGGTTTCGGTATTTGGTGACCCAATGGCACCTGCATAGCCCCACGGAGCTCGGTTTTTCATTTTCGTCCCAAGGTCAAGGTCACAGAGTCACGAACTTAGAAAATTGCGATTTTGACATTAAAACTCATCTTCTCCGAGGGGTTTGTCGAATCTGGCAGGGTTTCGGTATTTGGTTAGCCAATGGCACCTGCATGAGCCCACGGAGCTTGATTTTTCATTTTCGCCCAAGGTCAAGGTCACAAACTTAGAAAATTTCGAATTTTGACATAAAAATCATACGACCGCCCAAACTTTGAGAGCTAGGATGACATATTTTTTATGCATAATCTTGAGGTCATCCCCACCTAAAGTCTTGAAACCATTTTGCTCAATCTCGAACACCTTGCCCGTGGCGCCCCTTTAGTTTGTTTTTACGCTGATTTCACATCAAAGTATGGATAATCCGATGAGTGCGAAATGCCATATAGCCTATATGACGTTATATTGTTCCTGGAATGTTCCAGAGGAAGTTTGCACAAAGGTCATAATCCTTGACCTTGGACCTTTAAAGGTTCACAAAGGTCAAATTTTCAAAGTTGTGGGAATCGAACCGGGTTTTCGACCTTCTTTGACGAACTAACTACAATAAGCTATAGCACGTATCCTGTTTCCTTATTTAATGTCACAAACATTGTTTTGTGACCTTTAAAGATTATGCAAAGTCAAATTTTTAAGTTGTTGAACGAACGGGTTTTCGACATTTTTCAGCTAATAACCTGTCACTCGTACCACATCATGTTGATCATTTTTAACTTGGTCAAACATTATCACATTGTCTCATCCTTGACTTCTGAAACAATCTACATTGTCAAATATCGCTCGTGAACGCATCGTCGTCTTCAGACTTGTCGATACTAGTATTGTGCTGTGTGTAGTGTGTCTCTCCATAATCCAAAACCATGAAACCTAACGTCCAAACTTTGCATGCTCTAAGGAACTCCCAAGGGGTCATCGCATGAAAATGGTGTTTGGTTAAATTTAAACTCCCCTTTTTGAAGCTACATTTATGGCCTTATTTTATTATCCTTATCAAGGCTTCATCCTTGTTCACGCCTCTCCTTGCGAAGGTCTAAATTCGCCATTTTTTTGCCTGTTCAACATGTCTTGACTTTGGAACAATCCGCAATGCGTTTCGTTACCGATAAGTAACTCAAACATGTTTCTCAGTGTGTTCACGTCACATGATCGAATGCCTGATATATACTTCAAATCTGCTTTACAAACGCCTGTCTTCGATCTTCTTCTTTCTTCTTCTTCTTCTCTCTTCCTTGCGTATGGCAGCTTTGGCGCCTGGTAGCTATCATTTTGTTGGGGGCACGACTATCGCCACTGATACTGTTGCCCGATACCAATAAACCAGTACCTTCATTCGCCCGACTCGAAGGATGACAGGCTGAGTCAGCCCCCACCTGTGTTACTTCAGATCAGAGCCAACAGCACTTGAACTCAAGGTCCTAAGATCAAGCCGACCACTCTAACAACTGCAGCCAACACCAGGCTTTGAGACACCTGTGTTCGTGGTTCCTTTTCATTTCCGCACATGCAATAATTTACAATTTTAACCTGAGCCACACTTTCAAAATTTAACTGTGGATTGACCTTAGAGCAGTTTTGACTGCTAAAAAAAAAAAAGAGTGCTCCCTTGTCGGTCTGAATCGATGAGACGTCTGATAATTGTATTCATGCCTCCACCGCACTCGCACGTCCTGCCTTCCCTTCTCCAATCTCACACTGTCTTGTCGTTCCCAACTCCTGCTCCCTCTCCTCCTCCTCTGCTCCACCCTTTTCACTCTCACCTCTCCGTCTCCAGCCCTTCATTTTTCTTCTCCCCTTTATATTCATAGCGAGCGCGGGTGGTATTTGCTCGAATATACGAATAAAAGGCAATGTGTGGTGTTAGTGTGTCGTGTTCTCTCCTAAACTCCAAAACCATGAAACCTATCAGCCTGAAACTTTCATGCATTAGTAAGATAACCTCCAAGGAAGTACAAGGTAAAATTGGTAATTGGGTTGTTGGGTAAATTTAAACACATCTTTGGAGAAGATCGACTATGGCTTACCTTAGAAAACTTATCCTTGCCTTGGTTTAGCTCAACTTCACCTGGCAGTCCGCCTTTGATTCTGCCGATTCAAACAATGCTTTGTTGAAACATACAATTGGAGAGAAGTGCTTTCTAAGAAGATTGGGGGAAGTGTCTGTTGATCATCCATGGTTTTGAAGTAACGTGGCTGAATGGGCTTACAGATATGCATTGGTTTTTACCAAACACCGACAAAGAGGACTCCGGAATAATTTTTTTTTTTTTTTTTTTAATTTTGCAAATTAGACACTTTAAGAGTAGTCGGGGAAGCCACTGCTTGCCAGTCAATCCAAGAACAGTTTAAAATTTTGAAATTCGGCCTCACTACTTTATAGATTTTAAAAGGACTAGGGCTCCATCGCATTTTTTTTTTGTATAGAATTAAAAAACCTTGAACCACTGGCCCAGGCCAATATCATCAGAATAAAAAAAAATTAAAAATAATGCCCGAGAAGGTTGGTGGTGAAGGGACTACGACAGTATCTAGCTCATGTTAAATCTACAACTAAATATGCCTTTATTTCATAATAGGCCTTTAATTACACCTAAGAAGAGTTCTCAGCTTCCATGACGGCTGGTAACAGGGACAGCTGCAGTCCGAGTCTCAATTTATCTCTCAAGAGACCGCCCATTGTTATAACTCTTTAAAGGGAACCCAACCTCAATTTGAATTTAATAACGTCATTAAGTTATTTGTGATTAACATGTAATTTTCTTCTTTTTGCATGCTAGCCGGACTCAACCCAGACTTCCACTGTCATATTCGGACTGTGCGGACGCGATACGCTTTACTCGATTTACCTGTCGCGGTAACGATGTGTACTTCAAACGGCGGCAATCATTTTCGATTTTTCCACAAAAAAAAAAAAATTAAACGCTGAGAATCGGCCTGCCTATGAAACTGTAGAGGTTTTAAAAATCATAAAAAACAATCGTGATGTGATGTATTTTTCTAAATGTGTGCTGTGTGTGTGTTGCGACGTCATTGACTCTTACAAGTTCAATTGAATATTTTATATTCTGCTAATGGGAACATCATTTTCTGGGGGCTGGAGGGAGGGGAAGGGGGGGGAAAGAGTCCGGAAAAGGGGTGGAGTGGAGTTCCAGAAATTCGGGGTGGGTTGAGCGAAAATAGGGTTGGGGTTGGAGACGGAAAATAGGGGGTGGAGTGGGAGTCCGGAAATAGGGGTGGATGGGAGTCCGGAAACATAGGTGGGTGGGGTTGGAGACGTCGAACTAGGGGGGGGTTGGAGACGGAAATGGGGGTGGAGTGGGAGTCCGGAATAGGGGGTGAGTGGGAGTCGGAAAGAGGGGGTGGGTGGGAGTCCCTGAACAAAGGGGGTGGGGAGGGAGGTTCTGGTATTAAGGAGGTGGGTGGTGGGATGGAAGTGCTCGGAGGGAGGTAAAGGGATGGAGTCTTGATGGAGGGCGATGTGGGGGGGGGGGGGGGGGGAAGGGTGGGGTAGGTAGTCCAGAGGGGGTGGTAGGAGTGACAGGAGGGGAGGGGTGGAGGAGGGAGTCATGCATTGCTGGCAACGCCGGGTACGCTCTTGCTAGTGATCGTGTTTGTTTGTGTTCATGTCGAGGCAAATAAAATTTATTGCATACATGCTTCATAGTACCCAGGATCAGTCATTGGGGTGAGGGGGGGGGGGGAATCCATCCCCTCCGTCGAGGAGGGGGGAAGACGACTTCTTCCATTTTTCCCCTGTAATATGCCACATAGGTGCTAAGTGGTTCACTACCTCTGCTACAGACATGGGGGCGTTATCACCAGTCCCAAAATTATTGTTACGGTGCCGGGGTCGGCCGCGAACCGACGTCCTACGGAGCTGCAAGTCGAGTCGGCCCCGACGACGTCCTCGGAATCAGATGCCGCCCGGATAAGTCCGCCAGTCGACGGGTCCTTGTACAAGAAACGAAATAAACGCCAATGGGCAGATCACGTGGGTAGGGTCGATTGCCAATCTCAATGTACCTAAATTATCCACGTGATCCAACACCCCACGGGTATTCCACCCTCGGACGGAACCCGTACGGACCAATCCGCCGAGGCGAGCCTGTCCCGTGCGCGATTCCGAGCGGTGCTAATCGCCGAGACAAGAGCGCCGGTACAATGTCCCTTTTATGGCAAACACGGCTTTCCCTCTAACTCTCCACAACACACAAATTTGCTTCAGTCATGAAAGAATCGACGGGACAGCTGAAAACTATTTAAAACAATTGGGGTAATTTGTTTTATTAAATAATAATGGGGACTGGAAGCAATTAAGAGAGAATATACCCGCATACTGAAATGCCAATAGCAAAGATTTACAGAACAAAGCCACTTAACAGCATTTCCTACTTATTAGACGGGCCCACGGACACACGTACGCACACACACACAATATAATGGTGCGAGCCTTAATAACGAGCTCAGCTCAGAGAGCAGTTGAGCTGAACTCAAACCTATCTCGAACCTCTCCACCTCGTGTGGTCTTCAAGTTTTCGGACCCGGCTGCCAGCGAGAGAGCTGGACCAAATCGCCGTGAGCTGCGATCCTTCCCGAGTCTCCGCATCCTCCCGCGCTTCTCAACACGTGCGGTGAGACAGGCGCCGATCCTTCCCGTCGATGCTCGCTTCCCGAGAACCACCTCCAAGAAGAGGTCGATGATCGCACCAAGCGCGGAACCAAATGGAGAACAAAGAGCTCCACGAACAAGAAGAAGAAGAAGCCACCATTCGCAGCTCGAGCCGAGCAACCGGCTTGAACTTTCTTCCTAAACAACAGCTCTCCAACAAAAAGCTCTACCGGTCCAAGCAGGACCGAGCGCCTGACACTTGCGGCCAGGAAGCAAAAAGCTTCCGAAGGCCTCAACCCTAACCGAAGCCAACAGGACCGAGGCCTGACTACTCTTACCCCTTCTCAACTCCCAAAAGCACCATCAAGTATCCAAATAAAGTGTGGCTCAAAACTGTCCCAGTCCAGAATGAATAACAATAATATACATTGATAAAAAGAAAGAACTTTGACATCATCTTTTACGTCAAGTCAGTCTTTGGACTGCCACCGGTAATATGTAACCCAGTGCCGCATGGTCAGGTTGTCGGCGTTTGGATATGAGGAGTAAACAAACTCCTTTCAATGGCTTGCCAATGGGGAAGGTGACTGTGACTTCCTACAGGACTAAAAACAACACCTGACAAAGGGCAGATGAGCTCCCTTTGGGAGCCAACGGCCATCCAGTGTCTGTCCAATGTCCAGTGTCATCCAACGGACAAGAAGATGGTGTCTCCGAAAAAATACCGTTCCGATTGGACCGGTTTGTGGCAACACAGGTAGCTTGAGAGGGGTAGTTTTTATTTTTTATTTTTTGTATACCTTGTCGAGGCTCGTATGAGAGCTAATCCACAACGCACAGCAAGGGGGCATGAGACAAGAGGGGCGGGAGTGGAAGGGACAAAACAGTGGGGAACAG
>CM068964.1:8950325-8960440 GCA_035128595.1 Eptatretus atami
AGAGAGATCCGTAAGTTACATCGAAGAAAACATGTTCAATAGCTGTAATGGTCCAAAACCAATCTTCTGAAACGCTACATTGACAATTTCATTGGCGTGATGACTTCTTCTGAGGTTGAAGTGGAAGATTTCATAAATTGTGTGAATAATTATCATTCGTTCTCTTCATTACCCTTATGTCATATCAGATACACATGTGTGAATTTTTTGGACATCAGCATCTTTCTTTACAGCAGAGGGATTCAGCCCTTTGAGTCAATACTTTGTTGAAGCATCTTTGGCAGAGATTACAGCTTCGAGTCTTCTAGGTATGTTTGTATCAGTTTTGCACATCTGGATTTGGGGATTTTCTCCCATTCTTTCTTGCAGATTTGCTACAAGCTCTGTCAAGTTGGATGGGGAGTGTCGGGGAAAGGTAGTCTTTGAGTCTTTCCACAGATTCTCAATGGATTCAAGTCTGGCCTTTGTCTGGGCCACTCACGGACTTTCACGTTCTTGTTCTGAAGCCATTCCAGTGTTGCTTTGGCTGTATGCTTGGGTCATTATCCTGTTAGAACGTAAATCTTCGCCACAGCCTAAGATATTTGCACTCTGAAGCAGGTTATCCTCAAGGATGCCTGCATTTGGCTCCATTCATTGTTTGCTATATCCTTACAAGTATGTGCGAGCAGCGCTGGACCAATGGGGAAAAGATGAACACAGACAGATCGGAAATGAACTTTAACAAAAGGGATTTATTATTTACAAGACAATTTAAAAGTGAAGATACGGTGCTATGCAGATTTTAATGCACAAGCAATCAATCAAAAGGGGAAATGCAGTAAAAGAAAAAAATGTACACAAGGATAATGGTCACAAGCGTGAAGAGTGCAAATGAGTACAGGAAAGAAATTAGACAAGAGGCAGAACGTAACTCAATGCCTTACCTACCGTCTATATGCAAGACATGGTACCCAATCAGATCAACCACGGAAGGAGAAGATAAGAATAGAAAGAGGAGAGAAAGGATGAGGTTTATTGGCCTCTTTGCTCACCGGGCGTGGCCGTCGTGCTCCTCGACCCAAACGCTAAAAGGAGGGGTCAAAAGGAGAAATACTGATGGTGTCAACGGTGCTTGATCGTAGAGATGCGGTGAGTGCTCGTCGTGCATGTGGTGCAAGAGGAAACTGTTAAAGTGCGTATCAGTGGTGGTGCCCTTAAAAAGACAATTGGTGGCAGCAAGGCCTCATCAAGCTCCTGCGTTCAGATAGAACGATATGTCATGAAAGCAAAGAAAAGAATGCATGACATAAATAGCCTACCGTATGAGAATATAAAGAGTGTGTATGCCTGGCTTGGCTTCAGCCTAATTATTGTGCTCGCTCCATCCGCCCAACTCTCCGGCTTCCCAGGTCCCACCTGTCAACGTGAGCACCACCGTCCGAGCCCCAATCGTTCTCTGCGAAGCCCCATGAAGTAAGCACAGGACAAGCACTGGAGTCTACATCAACACAGGACCAAAGCCAAGAACCAAGGCACCACAGCAGCGCCCTTCTGCCCTTTTTATAACTGTTCAGCAAGGGTGGGGCCTAAAGGTGGATCAAAAAAGGCCTCGGGGTAATCTCGGCCGCCGATTGGCTCATCACAGCGTTAGCCCCACCCATGCCAGACCTTCACGATGTTTCCTGCCCAGTTGGTCGCTCAACCACGGCACGCGATGGACCTCCGGGGGCGAACGCTGGGAGCTCGGGATTGCTTGTTGGAGCAAACAGAGCAATTATTTCGCAACAGGATGCTTATGGCAATTAGCATCCATTGTCCTGAAGTTTGGATAATGTCTGCTGTCACCATTTCCTGCACTACCTCCCCCGTGGTTTCAAGCCGCAGCAGCGTCAAGGGGAGGGTGTAGATGAGGTGATGATGGAGGAAGGTGGGTAGGTCGAGTGTGGTGAACGTGATGTTGTGGTTCGTGGGTTGTGAGGGTTTCGGGCTTGGGGCGATGAATGGCGTGTATAATGTCATGCAATGTAAATTAACCTGTGAAATGAAAACCAAGTGTAAATTAAAATGTGCACTCATAAATAATAAGGGTTGTGTACTTATGTCATCTGAAGGAAGATTATGGGAGATTGAGTAAGGGGGCAGTTTGGTCTTGACATGCGAATCGTACGACCTTTTGGCGCGATATGCAAATTAGCCAGTGCCCGTGTGCACAGCGCGTGCTACGAAGCTCGTAGGTGATTTACAATTACCCCTAAGAAATGAGGATTAAAGGGGAAAAAACATATCTAACCCTTTACCAACGCATTCAATCACATTCATCCCACAACACAAGGGGAAGGGACTACTCTGAACTCATACTATGGAAATAACTAAACTGAGGGACCTGTATGTTGTGTGCAATTACCTTCAGGGCCGGTTTCTCGAACTGCAACATTAAATATGGAGAGAGATTGAGAGTAACAGACCGAGACAATCAGCTTCGTCACGGGATATCCCAATGATTTGAAGGCCTTTGTTTCCATGGCAACAAGAAGGGCAAAGTGTAAGGTGGGGCGCCACCCCAAAGGGGAGAGCAGTAACTCCATTGAGCTACAGATTAAGATCTTATGGGTTGTTAAAGATGTGAAATTTATTTTGTAAGTGCATTATAATTTGCTCGATTAAAAATGTCATTATAGCTGATTGTGCGCAATAGTATAGTCGGGTTTATTTTATTCTTAATCCCACAATGTGATTTAACTTATTGTTTTGTTTCTCTCTTTTTTTGTAGATCCAGAAATTGAAATCCCGACATTTGACTTCGATGCCTGCAGACAGATACTTGTTCTCATGGATGTATCCTGTTCAGTTAGGTTCAATATCCATGTAATGTGAATGCAATATGTCCTTCATTTGAATAAGAACTTCCTGACAATCTGAAACGATTGAAGGAAACCCCATGGGAAATCAAAGTTCATATCAGAGATTATTTGATTCGCAATTTCATTTGATGATCTTGATGTTGATTTCATCAAAACATTTCAATTAATTGCTGAAATATTATATTTTATAAAAGCTTTGTGTTGTTCATTACGACAATTGTGTACGAGTCTTGATGACATCACCAAGTGAAATGAAGGCAATTATTAAGACAAATGTTGGTATATTTTCTTTCTTTGATAACAAAAGATCGCTATTCCTTTTGTGTCGTTCGCGTTATGTTTACCCATACTAATTTGGCATAATGCTTAGAATTGCTTACAAACTATTACTTGTGAGATATGGTTACCATAGAAACTGGTTACCAACAGTTTATTTCCAAAATCGAATTAGTTGGATAGAGTTTTCATTGAATATTTATCAGAGACTCTTGACACTGCATATTGTTGCATGAAAGTGGGAGGGGAGGAGGGGAGCCATAGCTAGATCGTTATAAGAATAAGCATGGTCTGTGTTTCGAGTAGGTTAGAGTGCCATGTATCAGGGACCTATCAGAGTAAGTGGTCTTGTTACACGTGACACTGAGGAGGCAGTGTATGTAATTTATCGACAGGATAGCTAGGAGAAGATTTTTTATGTAAAAACTCTTGTGGGCAGGACCAGATGAGGACTTGCGGCACAAAAAGGCACAACAGGAGCGCCTTGCGCTTCAAAGGGCCATCATCAAACTGTTTGACAGGTGTGTGCAAACCATGGCGGTGAGATGCGTTGTAGGGCTTGGAAGAGGGGAGAAGGACTTTTTATTGGGGCCGCCCAATCGAGGTGGAATGGCCAGATCATGGCATCTCCCACAAGCAGCGGGCAGCCAATCAAGAGACTCGCCGCAGGAGAAGGTGGTCCCAGAGTGCGGAGGGTGAGCCAGAGGACCCACTGTGGAGAAGCATGGTGGAAAAGTGCAGAGAGTCCACAAGGGCTGGGTCTGGACATGCACGTAAAGTAGAGTTGGAGTGGGACCTTGGAAAGAAGATCACTTTCTGTTTCTCTCACTCCATCATTCTGGCCATCTTCATCAACCACTCTTTGATCTCTCTCACTCTTTGTCTCTGGCTATGCTTCGTTGGCACGACAGGAGAACTTCTCTCTTGAAACATGGATGCCCCATCGTCTCCACTGCTTTGCTCCTGCACACTTGCTGTTCCCAAGCTGCACCATCGCCATGCACACCACTCAGCATTGCACCATTGGGACGTCCTCGCCTGCTTACCCCATTGTTTAGTAAGAGTGTAACCTGTGGCACCGAGCAGGGTTCGGATTATTTATTCATCGCTGTATAAGTTTGCGTGTCCCCACATCCTTATTTGTGCCTGTTGACTCGCTTGGTTTGTTTCGTTCTCCACGTCCCATCTACCTCTTCTCCCCATATCTCTTTCTTCTATTATAAATAAACCTTATAAAGGTAGAAAATGTTTCCATCTTCCTGCCTCTTGTGTGTGCCATAGCCAAATTCGGCTCTTTTGGGTGACTTTGGGGAAGCGTAAAGTTGTAGATTAATTCAATTGAACGCAGTTTAGTTGGAATCCTTTCAGCCGTTCATGGTTAAAGATCCCGTCACAGACGGCCCTTGTTACGGAGACGGACACGACAATATTCAGGATTTGCATCAAATAAGAAATAAAACTCTTGGCAACTACATGGTGTCCCAAAAGTAGTGTACTGATCTGACTGTTGGCTCACTGCACTCGAACAATTGAATATCTGTTTGTAAAGTACAGTTCAACAATTGCAGCACATTCTTATCTGTCCATCTATTCATGGTAAATCTCCAGAGTTAGAGCATTAACCTGGAAGAGAAAAAAAAATCACATTGTTAGGCATTATCACTTACAAAATATCAAAATCGAAATCGCTACTTTTGCAAAAAATCGCAAAAGTATTTACATTACTTTTGGGACACCCTGTAGTTGCTATGATCATGGAAATACCATTTTCTGTGGTATCGTTCTGAAAATAACAAGAATTTTTATTTTAAAATCTTTAAAGTTGCATAATGCCACAGGTTAGTAATATCAAAGTTTCACAAAGCTTTGATCCTAAGTTATGGAAAATTTTTAACAACAAAGCTTGCTCAGTAACAGGATTCCCTTGGTGACGTCACCAAAATTGATTTGCATTATATACCTCAACTGCTGAATTCTAACTTCGAACCCTAATGTCTTCGATCGTTTATTAGAGTATTTTTGTGAGGTTCATGGAAATATGCTTGGAAATCCAATAAAGTTATCACTTTAAAATGACCCGAGACCGTTGAAGTTCCACTTTAACGTTCAATCCTTTACCGGAATGTATCACAGAAAATTGTTCAGGTACAATGGAGCTCGAGGAATTCAAAGAGTTCTGGAAGAGACTTGTAAACTGGCGTGTACGTAAGCTGTTCTCAATAGACTTAAACTGGGGTTGTGGGTTGAATGTGCACACTCCTGATTGTGGGGTTTAATGCTTACCCCCTTGTGGGACTGTGAGTTGAATCTACACGGATGGCGGGATGGTGCATTAAGTATGTACCCCTTGTGGGACCATGGGTTGAAGGTGTACCCTTTCTGTGATGGAGATGTAATGTATATGCTTGTGTATTGAATGTGTACACATTCACCCCTTGCCCTCTTCCTTGGAAGGTACTTTTTGAAAGGGCAGATGTGGACCAATCAGGATGCTGGATCCTCAAGAAGCCAGGAATGTTTTACGAGAAGCAGGTTAGTTGTGTTCAGTCCTTTAATAGCCCCGATGAAAAAAAAAATATATGTATATAATATAATATATATTGTTGTAGATTTCCCGCCCGTCGGCGTGCGAAACGCGTCTAACCAATAGCGGTCGCTTCGCCCACCGAACGGACAATCCAGTCGCGGCTTTCCGGATCAATGCCGGAAACCAGCCATGGGTGTGTTTTTAACCACACCACAACCTTGTCGCACTCTACCCGCGCTACAGGGTCCGATCGCCAAATCTTCGATTTACCTAATTATTCGCGCGGGTAGGTTACCGAGAGATTGTACCTCAACGGGACCGCTTGGAAACGAGCCGCTTAAGCAGCTCGCTCCCTTTTGGGATAACTGAGCGGGGTATTATCACGCGGTCCCGTTGGACCCGATCACTTTACCGCTATTTAAAAACCAACTATATTCCGAGTTCAAGATGGCAGCTCAATGAGGGATGGACGCAACGAACAGGTTTACATTCACACAAGGACATTTATTATAATAAAGCACGTATGCAATTAAACAAGGCAAACACGAATGCATTATACAAGCAACAAAAGCACGACTAAAGAACTACAACCGTCTACTTATTGTAAGTCAGTCACTTGCACTTAACAGCAGTTCCTACTTATTAGACGGGCCCACGGACACACGTACGCACACACACACACCCAATAAATGGTGGCAGAGGCCTTAATAACGAGCTCCAGCTCAGAGGACAGGTGAGCTGAAACTCAGAACCTATCTCGAACCTCTCCACCTCGTGTGGTCTTCAAGTTGTTCGGACCCGGGCTCCAGCGAGAGCGAGCTGGACCAAATCGCCGTGAGCTGCGATCCTTCCCGCTTCCGCGAATCCTCCCGCGCTTCTCAACCGTGCTGGTGAGACGAGGCGCCGATCCTTCCCGTCGATGCGTCGCTTCCCCGAGGAACCACCTCCAAGAAGAGGTCGATGAGTCGCACCAAGCCGGGAACCAAAATGGAGAACAAAGAGCTCCACGAACCAAGAAGAAGAAGAAGCCACCACTCGCAGCTCGAGCCGAGCAACGGCTTAACTTTCTTCTAAACAGGGCAGCTTGAAGCAAAAAGCTCTCCCGAGCCAAGCAGAAGCCGAAGCTCACTGAGCCAGCCGAAGCAAAAAGCTTCCGAAGGCCTCAACCCTAACCCAAGCCAAACAGGACCCGAAGGTCTGCTGAACGACTACTCTCTACTCCCTTCTCCAACTCCTCTCCCGAACAAAAGAAAAGATCTCCTCTTATCCTTCTCCCGCCCTTCCCCCCTCCCGGCGTGACTCATGACTCATGCCCTCGTGCTCCATCCCCCGCTCAGCCACGGGTGGGAGGGAGTTGTTGACATCATGAGTCATGGGACGGCAGGGGTCTTCTTCCTCTTCACAGAAGAGGGGGGGAGGACGTCTCCATTGTTTCGTTCCTTAACTATTAAATTGATCCGCAGCGCATCTAATCGATTTCTGAACATTTAAACAATGGAAGGTGAGCTATCTAGGGAACAAGCACTTATCGACATAGCTGACTAAAGGAACCTGTATGTTGTGTGCAATCGAATTCCAAATTCGTAACAATATATATATATATATATATAATATAATATATATATATATATATATATATATAATATATATATATATATATATATATATTAATTCTTTGATAGCCAAAGCACCATCAAGTATCCAAATAAAGTGTGGCTCAAAACTGTCCCAGTCCAGAATGAATAACAATAATATACATTGATAAAAAGAAAGAACTTTGACATCATCTTTTACGTCAAGTCAGTCTTTGGACTGCACCGGTAATATGTAACCCAGTGCCGCATGGTCAGGTTGTCGGCGTTTGGATATGAGGAGTAAACAAACTCCTTTCAATGGCTTGCCAATGGGGAAGGTGACTGTGACTTCCTACAGGACTAAAAACAACACCTGACAAGACAGGGCAGATGAGCTCCCTTTGGGAGCCAACGGCCATCCAGTGTCTGTCCAATGTCCAGTGTCATCCAACGGACAAGATAGATGTGTCTCCGAAAAAATACCGTTCCGATTGGACGGTTTGTGGCAACACAGGTAGCTTGAGAGGGGTAGTTTTTATTTTTTATTTTTTGTATACCTTGTCGAGGCTCGTATGAGAGCTAATCCACAACGCACAGCAAGGGGGCATGAGACAAGAGGGCGGGAGTGGAAGGGACAAAACAGTGGGGAACAGACACATTAGGTGATCTGGGGAAGGGTGAGGGATGGGAATGGGACGGGAACATGGGGAAGAGAAGATGGACATTACAGGGACTTTCAGGAAGGAAAGCAGGGGAATTGAAGGAAGTGGGCTTGGGTGGATTATCGGGGTAGAAAAGATCGAGGATTTTGATGGGGGATGATAAGAGGTGGTGGTGAACAGCTGTTTTGAAAGCCTGGAGGGAAGAATGGGAAAGAATAGAGTGAGGGAGTTTATTCCAAAGGCGGGAAAAAAGAGGAATGAAGGAGTGAAGGTGAGCAGTGGTTCGTGATTTTGGTAGTTTTACCAGAAGGGGGTTGTTGGCGGACCTTGAGCGCCCTGTGCAAATGTGGTGGGGACAAATGGCAGAGAGAGCAGGGGGGCAAGGCTGGAGAGGAGTCGGTAGAAGACAGAAAGACCACCGACCAACCTGCGGTGATTGAGTGAGAGGCCCAAAGACTCAGCTTCATTGCGGGAGATGCCGATGATCCTAAATGCCCTGGTTTCGACAGCGTGAAGCCGAGAAAGGTGGGAGGCAGGAGCACCAGCCCAGAGGGAGAGCAGTACTCCATCAGGCTACGGACAAAAGCTTTGTAAGTGGTCAGGAGCTCAAGAGGGCCGAGGAAGGACTTTGCACGACGGAGGATTCCCAGTCGGCGACTGGCTTTTGAGGCAAGGTTGGAAATGTGACTTTCCCAGGAAAGGTCATGGCAGATAGTGAGACCCAGAAGCTTGAAAGAAAAGACTTCTTCCAGAGGATTGTTGAGAAAGTGGATGGGGGGTTTTCTAAACGGTCCTTTCGAAGAGACATAGTGAGAGTGTGAGATTTGTCTGGATTGAAAGACATGTTCCATGTGTTGGACCAGTTTGTGATTTTATCCAGATCTGCAGTGAGCGAAGAAGCTGCTGCTTGCCGGTCTGAGGGATGACAGATGGTACGGCAGAGGGTGGAGTCATCGGCAAAGAGATATGAGGATTTTCCAGAGAGTCGGAGAGATCATGATGAAAACCAGAAAAGAACAGTGCCCAGAACGCTACCTGAATAACTCCAGCCTGGACAGGAAGGGGGGGATGAAAGACTCCATTTAGGGCCACACGTTGACTGCGACAGGAGAGGAAGTCTGCGAGCCATGAGTGGAGATGGCCTTGGATACCATGGGAAGAGAGTTTGGTGAGTAGTGCAGGGTGCCAGACTGTGTCCAAAAGCACGTGATATGTCCAGGGATACGGCTCGGATTTCCTGTCTGGCATTGAGGACTCCTCCATTGATGGGAGAGCAGAAGCAGCATATCCAGGGTAGAGTGACCTGGTCTGAAACCAAATTGATGATCGGAAATCAAGCCATTGGAGAACAGGAAGGATTTCATGTCTGAAGTGATGATGGACTCCATAACCTTGCTGATGATTGGGAGAAGGCTGATTGGTCTGTAGTTACAGGGATCTGTTTTTGCACCTTTTTTATGCAGGGCAGTGATGTTAGCAGATTTCAAGCAGATGGCAGATGACCTTGACAAATGAGAGGTGAATAGAACAGAGAGAGGGTGAGCAAGGGCGGAAGGCAGGCTTTGAGGACACGTGGGCTGATGCCGTCTGGACCGGTTGCAGAATCTGAGTCGAGGTTTGAAAGCAAGCTCTCCACCTTGTTAGAAGAAAAGGACACAGAGTCAGGGACAGTTGGGTGCGACTGGGTAAGGTGGTTGAAGAAAGTGATGGGTTTAGGACACAAGATTTAGCTGCAAACACCGAAGTTTAGACATTCAGCTTTATCACGTGCGGTATCAGCAGTGCAGCCATTTGAGGTAAGGGAGGGATGGAGGGGGAACATACACCAGAAACAGATTTGATTAAACGCCACCAGGATTTTGAGGAGGGAGAGAGGTTTGAGAGTTCAGACTTGAAGATGAGAAAGATGTTGTTTTCTGGCTCTCCTGAGGGTAGATACACCTTGTTCCGAGCTTTGTGGAAGGAACTGAGATTGCCACAGTTGGGTTTGCTTTCCATGGGGCAAAGGCAAGTTGTTTCAGGACAACTGCCTCGCCACAAGCTTCAGTAAACCAAGGGCGGGAAGGAGGAAGGGTAGGACAACTGAAGACGAGAGGGGATAAATCTGTGCATGAGGTAGAGCAAGTTTCTTTGAGAGAATTCCCAGGATGAGTTGATGTTGGGGAAAGTAGCGATAGGAGACCAGTCTGTAAGTTTGATAGCTGCTTGGAGACCCTGCCAGTCGGCTTGCGTG
>CM068964.1:8968114-8978640 GCA_035128595.1 Eptatretus atami
ATCGGAATGGAAAAAAAAAAACTGCATTAACCCATACGAGAAACACCTCCCCCTTCGGGAGCAGCTTGGGAGGGGGATGAGGGGGTTGGGGAAGAGGATGGTTGGGGAGGTGGGTTCAGTATATGTAAAATTTGGAATTCGATTGCAACAACATACAGGTTCCTTTAGTCAGCTATGTCGATAAGTGCTTGTTCCCTAGATAGCTCACCTTCCATTGTTTAAATGTTCAGAAATTGATTAGATGCGCTGCGGATCGATTTAATAGTTAGGGAGAGAACAATGGAGACGTCCTCCCCTCTCTCTGCGAAGAGGAAGAAGAGCCTTCCGTCCGTGATTCATGACGTCAACAACTCCCTCCACCCGTGTTTGAGTGGGGGAGGATCACGAGGGCATGAGTCACGCGGGCGGGGGAGGGGCGGAGAAGATAAGAGAGATCCTTTCTTTGTTCTGAGTTGGAGAAGTGGGAGTTGAGGGTCGTCACGCAGGCCGTTGGGTCCTGCTTGGCTTGGGTTAGGGTTGAGGCTTCGGAAGCTTTTTGCTTCTGCAGAGTTGTTCACAGAGCTTCGGGTCCTGCTTGGCTCGGTAGGCTTTTTGGAGAGTGTTTGTTTGGAAAAAGTTGAGCCGGTTGCTCGGCTCGAGCTGCGAAGGTGGCTTCTTCTTCTTCTTGGTTCGTGGAGCTCTTTGTTCTCCGTTTGGTTCCCGGCTTGGTGCGACTCATCGACCTCATCTTGGAGGTGGTTCCTCGGGGAAGCGACGCATCGACGGGAAGGATCGGCGCTCGTCTCACAGCACGTGTTGAGAAGCGCGGGAGGATTCGCTGGAGCTCGGAAGGATCGCGGGCTCACGGCGATTGGGTCCAGCTCGCTCTCGCTGGAGCCCAGTGAATGAATCTTTCACCTTTTACCTGCAGCCCCCTCTACCCCAATCCTCACCTTTTATGTTCAACACATGATGGATCCAAAAGCCCTTTGCACTGTTTGAACTCGACCATAAACCATTAATTTAAGAACAACATGAAGGCAAACTACTAATCTACTGGAAATATAAAATCTGGAAATGGAGACTCCCTGAAGGACTGTGCCGATTCCACCTTACCCTCGGCTACCTGGGCTTTGTGCGTCAATATCGTCTTATACCAGGTGTGCAGTCAGATCCATGATTCACTGGACATCAGGTGCAACATTCATAAAGCATCCAAACATATACACGAATGTATTTTCCATATGGTCATTAATTCCTTGGTATGTGTTTAATGTCCAAGTGTGCACATGACCCCCCCCCCGCGTTGACTTGTTTTAATGGAAAGTTCCTTTGAAGGCAATGAACGGAAGGAAAGTTTGAAAACGTCATTATTTTATCGGCCATCTCCATGTGTTTCCAAATGGTCGTGACCCGATTTCCATGAAATGTCCTGTCGTGCAGGATTAGCTCTCAGCAATGAGGTACACGGCCTCATAATAATACGATATGGCGACGAGAATCACTGCATCAGCTTCCAGGACTACATCTGCTGTATGCTTCGCCTGGAGAGCTTGATTGGTAAGAGATATCCAACGGTTTCTGAATGGTGTTTCTGAAAGACTGCCATTAACACCAACGCATGTCACGCAAGTTCTCTCCAATTAGTCGGGTCTCTCCAATTAGTCGACGTGATTACTTTGTTCAGGAACACCGAGTACATCGCACTTACCTCCCTTTACTTGGTTCTGCTCCCTATCTTGTCCCCCCTCCCCTCCTAAGAACTCACCATAGCTTTCGTAATGGTCACTTGTCATTGAGATCCACTTAATTGTGTTCTGCTGTATCGGTTACTGACTGTTCAAACCTACTTATTGTTCCCCGCTCTCTCTTGTCCAACAGGTATATTTAGCGTTTTGTCTCCAGACACAAAGGAGATACACCTCACCAAGAAAGAGGTAAAAGCACCGTCACAATTGGAGGTGTATTATTACATCAGCAAACAATGACCCGATGTTTAGTAATAACTAGTAAGCGTGTGATTTAAAAATAAAAATAAAGTATTTTCTTTGTGCTGTCTGCTCTACTCAAAGTTCATTAACGTTCACGTTTATTTTTGCAGTGGATGAAGCTGACACTTTATTCATAAATCACAACGAAACTCGGTATCAATGAAACGTGAGTCACGGAGCTTTGTGACGTCATATCCGTTTGCTGGCTATTTCAGGGTAGGGGTGTGGTTCTTGCAATAACCTTTGGCTGCGTCCATTTCTCTTGGATTTTCATGCTCACGACCGTGTCCCCTTGGATTTTCAAAGAATGATTTCGACAGAATTGCTAACACTGAAGTGAGGAATATAAAATGGTGAATAAAGTTTCTAAAGCAATTTTGTTTTCTTTCTTTCTTTTTGATAAAATCATCTTCATGACAGTTCAGCACGAGTAGAGATTAATGGGGTTCTGAGGCATCCATGCAAATGAATGGGGAAAACGGGGTAAACTCTATGAATTAAACCCGAAAACCCCTAAACAGGAGACTATTCCCCCCCCCCCCCCATAGAAATGTATAGGCTAACCTTTCTGACTCAAGCTAATTCGGTTAAAACTGGAGAAGATTTTCTCCCATACAAGCTCATTAAGCTGTCTCAAAGACCTAAAAAAAACCCCATAGAAATGTATTGGAAACCTTTCTGACTCGAGGTCAATCAGGACAAAACAGGAGAATTATTTTTCCCATTCAGCTCATGTTAAATTGTCTCAGGGTCCAAAAAACCCAACCCCCACCCCTCTGACTCTCAGCCCATCAGGTCAAAAGAAGAGATTGATCTCTGCCCCATTACTTACTGATTTCCTTTTATATTTCACTCCATTCAAACTAGGTTCGTATGGGTCCTTAAAACCCATAAAAGTCCAACATTCTGAGTTGTACAATTTAAGTACTTAAATGTCCTTAAATTTCAGGAAAATGTTCAAAAGTCAATAAAAGTCAATAAAAACCAGATTTTCCTGTTATTTGGTGAAAGGTGCTTCATTTTCCTCGCACTAGTATTCAAACAAGGACAAATGTGTTCAAGAGCCCGTCCTAAAGGTTTTGTCTTCACCAGAAGAAAAACAAGAACAAGAAGAGGAAGAAGAAAAAAAAACAAAAAAAAACAACTTCCGATATTTCGTCACGTGCCTTGATTAAGCCAATAGCGAGACCCGTCATAGTGTATTTACGTATTTACGAAATAAATAGTGTATTTACGAAATTACAATACATTAAATGGAATAATCTTTAAATAGTAACGTGAACTTTTCGAAACTTTAAAGCAAATGTCCGAATATATTTAAAGTTCATGATAGACGCTCTCAAAAGGCACCCTCAATGCGAGGATGTGTACAGTGGTTTAGTATTTAAGGAGATCCGGATCCTGTATATAAAGAGCCGAGTCCTAAAGTTTTGTCTTCACCAGAAGAAGAAAGAAGAACAACAACAACAACAACGTTCGCTACGCGAGATGGGGCTAAAAATGATATTTTATTGGAATTTCTATTTACCCTCAATTTACCTCTGGAATTTCTAGGATGTGGTCCTTAAAAGGGTTACTTAGCCCTTAAAAGTCCTGAAAAAAGACATCTAAAATAAGTGGGAACCCTGTCAAAGAGTCGAGTATATTCACTTAATCAGATAGATATAAAGAGAGACCTCACCATTTATTGATCACCATCGAGTGACTATATTATTTTATTTCTTCAAGCACCAAACCTTTGGTTTTGTAAAATGGGGAAATAAAATGTTTTCAGAATACTCGTGCTGTGAAAATGAGTCATACTGCCTCAAGTCCTTTCCCGTGTGGACACACGCCCTTGAAATTCCATTGTTTAGTAATCGCCCATTACGTCATGACTCACGGTTAATATAAACCAAGCTGTCTGCCGAGTGCGTTGCATTCACAGAATGGATTATACAGATTCTTACACAACTTTACGGATCATTCGTTTTCCCAAGATGAGAGGTGAGATTTCACAAACCCAATTTATTATTTATTGTTTAAAACAGAATTAAATCACTGTACACCAATAATAATTGTGTGTTTTCTCATAGTTATCTCCAATAAGGGTTTCGTTAATCACGTCTGTGGAGAAGGAATTATCTGAATTACACGACGAATGGAACAGATGTACGATTTTATTCAAGAGATTCGGATTTTCAGGGGAGAAATGAGAGATATTCATTACCGACTGGGAGCATTGCTGTTGGTTCACGAAAAATATTTTCACGAAAAATAAGTGACCACTATATTCGTTATGTTTGTGTTGTCTGCTGTCTGTCTGTCTGTATGTCTTATGTCTATGTCTGTATGTCGTATGTTGTCTGTATGTCTGTCTGTCTGTGTCCCGAGCATAGCTCCGTGGGTTTTGATCCGATCCTGACAAAATTTTGGTGGGAGGTTTATATCATGATGTAGTTGCGTTTTCCTGAAAATGGGCGTGGTGCGCCCATTATGGGCGGAGCCACGCCCAAAAAACGTGTTTTTAGGGGGTAGCCGATTTCAATTTGCATCTTCTCCTAGGGGTTTGTCAATCTGACAGGGGTTCGGTATTGGTAGCCAATGGCACTGCATAGCCCCACCAGAGCTCGATTTTCATTTTCGTCCCAAGGTCAAGGTCACAAGGTCACGAACTTAGAAAATTGCGAATTTTGACATAAAAATTTTTTCTTCTCGAGGGGTTTGTCGAATCTGGCAGGGGTTTCAGATTTGGTTAGCCCAATGGCACCTGCATAGCCCAGAGCTCGATTTTTCATTTTCGTCCCAAGTCAAGGCCACAAGGTCACGAACTTAGAAAATTGTGAATTGTGTTTTTAGGGGGTACCGATTTCAATTTGCATCTTCTCCTCGGGGTTTGTCGAACTGGCAGGGGTTTCGGTATTTGGTAGCCCAATGGCACCTGCATAGCCCCACGAGATCATTTTTCATTTTCGTCCCAAGGTCAAGGTCACAAGGTCACGAACTTAGAAAATTGCGATTTTGACTTAAAAATCCATCTTCTCGAGGGGTTTGTCGAATCTGGCAGTGGTTTCGGTATTTGGTTAGCCCAATGGCACCTGCATAGCCCCACGGAGCTCGATTTTTCATTTTCGTCCAAGGTCAAGGTCACAAGTCACGAACTTAGAAAATTCGAATTTTGACATAAAAATCATACGACCGCCCAAACTTTGAGAGCTAGGATGACAATATTTTTATGATAATCTTGAGGTCATTCCCCACCTAAAGTCTTGAACCCATTTTGCTCTATCTCGAACACCTTGCCCGTTGCGCCCCCTTCAAGTTTGTTTTTACGCTGATTCATCAAAGTATGGATAATCCGATGAGTGCGAAATGCCATATAGCCTATATGACGTTATATTGTTCCTGAGATGTTCCAGAGGAAGTTTTGCACCAAAGGTCATAATCCTTACCTTTGACCTTAAAGGTCACAAAGGTGAAATTTTCAACGTTGTGGGAATCGAACCGGGTTTTCGACCTTCTTCGACGAACTAACTCAATAAGCTATAGCACGTATCCTGTTTCCTTATTTTAATGTCCAACATTGTTTTGTGACCTTTAAGGTTATGCAAAGGTCAAATTTTTTAAGTTGTTGAAGAAACCGGTTTTCGACATTTTACAGCTAATAACCTGTCACTCGTACCACATATCATGTTGCTCATTTTTCTAACTTGGTCAAACATTATCACATTTTCTCATCCTTGACTTCTGAAACAATCTACATCGTCAAAACCGCTCGTGAACCATCATCGTCTTCAGACTTGTCATCTCCTATAATCTTGAAAGACCGACTTCAAGGTGAGGAACACGCACGTGCATGTGTGTGTTTTTGTGTGAGTGTATGTCTATCTGCTTGTCTCTGTCTATCTATTTATCCATCTACCTCTATCTGTCTATATGTCTCTCTCTGCTCGTCTCTGTTTGCCTCTCTATCTCTCTTGAGTTTTGACACATTATATTTTATTTTTATTTTCAGTTTAAACCCCTGCCTGGTGAATCAAGCACACAAGTTAATCGTCTGCAGGAATCTGACATGAAACTCAAGACATCTGCTTGGATGTCAAGACAAAAGCACAGACTGCTTGGAAATATCTATTTTACAACTGAATGTTTAATATTTTTAATCTGGATGAATTATACTTGTTTTCCTTACAATTATCTGATTCTTAATTTTAAGAAGAGAATCAAGGAATTTAAAGAAGGGTGAGGGGGGGGGAAGGTGCGCTCCCCCAAAACTTTTTGTACCATTTGCATTCCAGTCTGTTCCAGTTATTGCATTTACCTTGAAGTAATCTTCTTTTTAGTGGAGTTTTGAGATGACAATGGTATCATCCAAATCATAGATACGATCAATTACTTCCATACTTGTATTTATTTAGGAAAAAAGATGTTAAAACTTTTGGAACCCTGACCCAAGTATTTGAATTATTTTCTGTCGTTCTTGGGGAGACAACTGAGTTTTGCCTTCTTTAATTTCTTTTATTGCTTGTAATTTATGAGATTCCTTTTGGCATCTTTATACTCTTTATAGCACCCGATACATTTCCCACAGCAGAAGCAGTTGAACCAATTAGGTCTTTATGTTTAAGAATAGTTGAACCGATACCCATTAGAGCAGCGTTTTCAACCTTTTTACCCTTTTGTAACCCTTGAAATAGTTTTCATGTCTCAGGGAACCCTGCATAAAAATATTTATATATTATTAATATCTAGCTCTTTTATATTTTTATCGTAGTCACGTGTAAATATATATATTTTTTTCGGATACCTGGTTTAAGGAAAAAAATGACCCCTTTTTGTCAAATGTTATTGGCAATGAAAAAAAAAACATACTGCTCGTTTATGAGACCTCACACCGAGTTTTATTCACAAAAAAAATCTGTAAACACACACACAAAAAATACATTTACAAAATATACACAACCCCGAGTCTGTTTGACAAATTAAAAAAACACACTCATGTAACTTGATAAACAAAACTTAAAAAAAAGCTGAGCAATAAGATAAACAGAAGAACTAACTTGAGAGAGAGAGACTTCGCGCTAGGAAGCACAGAGAAGATAGATGGACACCGTGCATGCGTCCCGTACTTGAGTCAGTCACTCAATGATACACGAATCCACCGCCGTACAGGACGTCCACTAACCAGTGAGGGCGGTTTCACACTGACGCCATATAGACATCGTTAAATATAATTCCCTATGGTTTTATAATTGTAAATAATACAAGAGTTGAAGCCTCTATTATAATAAATAATAGCCAAGGAGTTTCCAACAATATGCCATTGTGTTAGTAAATTACGAATATTAACTCAAACAAAAACGACTCAAAAATACATTAGCCTATTTATTACTTTTTCTCGCGGAACCCCTAGCAACCTCTTGCGGAACCTAGGGTTCCGGGAAAACCCGTTGAGAAACACTGCATTAGAGTATCAATTATCCCATCTCCTCTTAATTGATGCCCGACACCCCTTTGTCTCTTAGTTTATAGTACCTCTACCAAGATACATACCTTCACTCTTGTAGTATGGGGAAGGACATCCCATCCCCTGTAATTATTTTATATTTTCCCAACTCGTGTTTCCTCACAATAACCATCGTATTTATTTATTGGAAAACTTCACGTCGGTGAATTCTGATGATATAATTTCTCCATTAAAGAAAATCATACGATTATTTGGTCAGTTATCCTAAAATTTACTCTGTATATGGTTTTTCCTGAACAGGAGATAAACCAGATTTTTGGGTTCCATATTGAATTTATAACCAATTGGGTTGAGTATGCGCTGAATGAAAATATTGTATTTTGTTCTTATTCATCATTGTAAGTGCATCATCAAATCACAGTGAATTAATCCGAATTATTCCTGAGGAATTTGAATGACATTATCACTGCAAAACGTCCATTAGTTTCAATCTTTTTTGAGAGAAACAATAACTCTCTAAATGAATTATCAATTGAATCAACCTTGTAGTTATTTCTAGTTTAACGTTTTGTCTTCCATCTTTGTGAGAAGAACATTAATCTCGAGTGTAGTTTAACAGCAGGTGAGCAGAACTCAAGAACCTTAATTCATCATTAAATATCAATAACTTTTCTTGAACAAGATGAAATATTGCTGGTTGTTCTGTTGGAATGAGTCCTGCTTTGGTTTTTGAATCCGCTGAATATTCATTGTGTTTGAAGAGCATTCACAATATAATCAGGGGTTGATTAATCTCTTCCAGTTGTTGAATAAATCCTTCATCATCATATTTAATTTCCTATATGCTCTAATTTCTTCTCCGTTATTTGACTGAATCTTTTAACATTTGAAGTTTTTTAGGAGTATATTCTATTGTTGGGAACTGTGAAACATCTATAATTTTTTCTTGGGAAGTTTTTTAAAATGTTTTAAAATTCTCTGTTTTCTTTTCAAATGCTTCTTCACCCATATAGTTTCTGTCTGCGTTCTTCTTTATGTCTTCTCTGTGTTTTCAACTTTTGAACCAACTCTTGATGTTCCTTAAATCTTCTTGCTCTTTCTTTCGCATCCATTTATTTATTGGAAATATCATTTAATGAATTGTAAAGATCAACAGGGAAAATTTTCCTTTCTTCATTATTAAATAAATGTGTTCAAATAAATCCTTTTCTGTAAATATTTCATCAAATTCATTTATTAACATTAATACGAGTTGTAATTTCTCTTCACTAATACTTGTATCTCTGCTTTTCAACGTCTGCGTTGATTTTCTTCACATCAAAAACGAATGATAAAATCTTAACCCCACTCAGATGTTTAATAATTGTCTCATTCCTTCTGGATTAGTTTCTAATATCCCAAGACCACAGATTTTAGTGTCTTTAACTCACTCTTACAATGTTGAATATTGTTGTTTACCAAGAGAAACCTCCTCAAATATTTGACCTTCATTCCTCAATCACATATGTTCCTCCACTGAAATATAGTGATAATCTTCACCTTACTTCTCCAGGTTTATTGCTCTAGTTGTTGATATGATACAATGCGTATCACGGGGTGTTTTTAAGTAAATTTAAATATTCTCATTTGTACTATATGCAAGAACCTTGATTTATGAAAGTTTTTTCCAGAAGCAGATTTACCCACAAGATTTATAATAATAGTGTCATTTATATATGTAATTGTTTATAACAAAAAATATATCCTTAATATCTCATCTTGTTCACAACAATATATTTCTATTTTTCAGTCGTGTGCTTCATGTAATCCCCAAATTCCTTTTACTACATATGTAGAACAATTATCTCTCCAAAATTGTTTATATCTATTGAATTTAACTGAATAAAATAAAAGTATTAGCATTGTTTCTGATGGAACGACGAGAAGTTGAAAGTATGATTGACTATGATAAATACAATACAAGAAGAATGTCTCCCTCTTGTGTAGTAGCTGGTCCATTACCGTTTGGTTTCTCTCATTAACACAATCATCAAGAATAACGAGGTTCTTTTTGATTATCCTAATCTTGGAGAAGTATATCATCCGTATTATCACTAAGAATACAAGTTATCGGTTTTGATTTCTTTTTATATCTCTGTGTATCACAAATAGTTGTATTATTCTTCAATGTATAATCATTTAGATTGTTTTGAAGTTTAAATAAACCGATTATATCTCTTTTTGAAGACCAGCATTAAACCTTGTGAGAGTGTTGATACTCAGGTTGAAAACTCGACTTTGTGAAAATTATTAAATTATCATAATCTAAACGTTGGGAGTCAGGAGCATCTTCAAAAGTAAGCAGATTTTTCCACATCCGCTTGAACCAACTATGAGACATCTTAATAATTGGAAGATTTTTATGATTGTTAAATTTTATCTTATTTTCCCAAATGGGTAAAAAATCATTCATTTATATATTTGGAAAACAGGTTTATTAATTTATTATACTGACTTTTTAGAAAATCTATATTTTAACCTAAGCTCGGGTTTAATTTCAAGATAATCCATTATTTTATTTATGAATATCTTTGTTGATATTCCTGAAAATGACAATCGTGATAATATATAACAACAATCCTTTGAACATTTCTCTAATACGTTCAGTTTCTTCCCTTGTAAGAAAGGTGTGTTATCACCCTCATACTTTCATTCATTTCTCTAATCAATCTTGTAAAGTAATTCATTTTTGTGTAAATCTAAAAGAATTATTTTCCTTTTTAATTTTTTATTATCATTAATTAGAAGATAATCACAGAATATACATTGTTTATAGGCTTTTGACTCTGTGTTTAATCCCACTCTATCAACATGCAGGACAATTCTCAAATTTTCATATGGAGAATCAGGGAATTCAAGAGCTCAAAATCTAGTGAATTATTCATATTATAAAGTAAACTTTACTTAAACCGAAATTCAACTTCGGTATCATCTTCGTACTTTCACAATCATCTATAAAACTACTTTCATAACTATCGTTTGAACAAACTCTCAGTATCATAATTGTCGTTGAACACAAACTCCTCAGTATCATAAGTCCTCTCATAATCTCTCAAAATCGTTATCTCTCT
>CM068964.1:8978740-8994458 GCA_035128595.1 Eptatretus atami
AAGAGAGATTTGCTTGTAATTTATGAGATTCCTTTGGGCATCTTTTATACTCTTTATAGCACCCGATACATTTCCCCACAGCGAAGCAGTTGACCAATTAGGTCTTTATGTTTAAGAATAAGTTGAACCGATACCCCTTAGAGCAGCGTTTATTCAACTTTTACCCTTGTGTAACCCTTGAAATAGTTTTCATGTCTCAGGGAACCCCTGCATAAAATATTATATATACATTATTAATATCTAGCTCATTTTATATTTTTATTCGTAGTTCACGTGGTAATATATTATATTTTTCGGATACCTGGTTTAAGGAAAAAATGACCCCTCTTTTGTCAAATTTATTGGGCAATGAAAAAAAAACATACTGCTCGTTTATGAGACCTCACACCGAGGTTTTAATCACAAAAAAATCTGTAAACACACACACAAAAAATATACATATACAAAATATACATCAACACCCGAGTCTGTTTGACAATTAAAAAAACACACCTCATTGTAATTGATAAACAAAACTTAAACAAATAAAGCTGAAGCAATAAAGATAAACAGAAGAACTAACCTTGAGAGAGAGAGACTTCGCGCTAGGAAGCACAGAGAAGATAGATGGACACCGTGCATGCGTCCCGTACTTGAGTCAGTCACTCAATGATACACGAATCCACCGCGTACAGGACGTCCACTAACCAGGTGAGGGCGGTTTTCACACTGACGCCATATAGACATCGTTAAATACATTCCCTATGGTTGTTAATAATTGTAAATAATACAAGAGGTTGAAGCCTCTATTATAATAAATAATAGCCAAGGAATTTCCAACAAATTGCCATATGTGTATAGTAAAATTACGAATATTAACTCAAACAAAAACGACTCAAAAATACATTAGCCTATTTATTACTTTTTCTCGCGGAACCCCTAGCAACCTCTTGCGGAACCCTAGGGTTCCGGGAAACCCCGGTTGAGAAACACTGCATTAGAGTATCAATTATCCCATCTCCTCTAAATTGATGCCGGAACACCCTTTGTCTCTAGGGTTTATAGTATCCTCTACCAAGATACATACCTTCACTCTTGTAGTATGGGGAAAGGAAACATCCCATCCCCTGTAATTATTTTATATTTTCCCAACTCGTGTTTCCTCACAATAACCATCGTATTATTTATATTGGAAAACTTCACGTCGGTGAATTCTGATGGATATAATTTCTCCATTAAAAGAAATCATACGATTATCTTGGTCAGTTATCCTAAAATTTACTCTTAATGGTTTTTTTCCTGACACAGGGAGATAAACCAGAATTTTTGGGTTCCATATTGAATTTATAACCAATTGGGGTTGAGTATGCGCTGAATGAAAATATTGTATTTGTTCTTATTCCATCATTGTAAGTGCCATCAATCAAATCACAGTGAATTAAATACCGAATTTATTCCTGAGGATATTTGAATGACATATCACTGCAAAACGTCCATTAGTTTCAATCTTTTTGAGGAGAACAAATAACTCTCTAAATGAATTATCAATTGTGAATTCAACCTTGTAGTTATTTCTAAGTTTAATCGTTTGTCTTCCATCTTTTGTGAGAAGAAACATTAATCTGCGGAGTTTAGTTTTATACAAGCAGCGTGAGACAGAACTCAAGAACTTAATTCATCTTAAATATCAATACCTTTTCTTGAACAAGATGAAATATTGCTGTGTTCTGTTGGAATGAGTCTGCCTTTGGTTTTTGAATCCCTGAATATTCATTTTGGTTATTGAAGAGCAGTTCACAATATAATAGGGGGTTGATTAATCTCTTCCAGTTGTTGAAGTAATCCTTCATCATCATATTCTAATTTTCTATATGCTCTAATTCTTCCCTCCGTCAATTTGACTGAAATACTTTTACATTTGAAGTTTTAGGGTATATTCTATTGTGGGAACTGTGGAAACATCTATATTTTTTCTTGGGAAGTTTTTTAAAGTGGTTTAAAATTTTCTTGTTTTTCTTTCAAATGCTTCTTCACCCATTATTTCTGTCTGCTTCTCTTTATGTCTTCCTGTTGTTTTACACTTTTGAAAGCTAACTCTTGATGTTCCTTAAATTTTTCTTGATCTTTCTTTCGCATACCATTTATTTTATTGGAAAATATCATTTAATGAATTGTAAATGATCAACAGTGGAAATTTTCCTTTTCTTTCAATTATTAAAAGAGATGTGTTCAAATAAATTCCTTTTCTTTAAATATTTCATCAAATTCTTTATTAACATTTTAATACGAGTTGTAATTTTTTCTTCACTAATACTTGTATCTCTCTTTTCATAACGTCTGCGTTGATTTTCTTCAACATCAAAACCGAATGATAAAAAAAAAATCTTAAAACCCCTTCAAGATGGTTTTTTTTTTAATAAATTTTTTGGTTTCTCAAAATTTTCTTCTGATTAGTTTCTAATATCCCAAGCCACAGATTTTAGTGTCTTTAACTTCACTCTTACAATGTGAATATGCTTGTTGTACCAAGAGAAACCTCTCAAATATTTGACCTTCAATTTCCTCAATTCACATATGTTCCTCACTGAATATAGTGATAATCTTCACCGGTTTACTTCTCCAGTCTTATTGCTCTAGTTGTTGTTGCATACAATGCGTATCACGGGGTGTTTTTTAAGTAAATTTACAATATTTCTCGGTTTGTACTATATCACAGAACCTTGATTTAATGAAAGTTTTTTCCAGTAACGCCGAATTTACCCACAAATTTATAAATAGTTGTCATTTATAATGTAATTGGGTTTATAAAACAAAAAATATATCCCTTAATATCTCATCTTGTTTCACAACAATATATTTCTATTTTTCAAGGTCGTGTGCTTCATGTTAATCCCCAAAATCTTTTTACTACATAGTGTAGAACAATTATCTCTCCAAAAATTGTTTTATATCTATTTGAATTTAACTTGAATAAAATAAAAGTATTTAGCATGTTTTCTGATGGAACGACGAGGAAGTTGAAAGTATGATTGACTATGATAAATACAATTACAAGAAGAATGTCTCCCTCTTGTGTAGTAGCTGTCCATTACCGTTTGGTTTCTCTCATTAACACAATCATCAAAGATAAACGAGGTTCTTTTTTGATTTATCCTAATCTTGGGAGAAGGTATATCATCCGTATTATCACTAAGAATACAAGTTTCGTTTTTGATTTCTTTTTATATCTCTGTGTATCACAAAATAGTTGTATTATATCTTCAATGCTATAATCATTTAGATTGTTTTGAAGTTATAAATAACCGATTATATCTTCTTTTTGAAGACAGCATTAAACCTTGTGAGAGTAGTTGATACTCAGGTTGAAAACTCGACTTTGTGAAAATTATTAAATTATCATAATCTAAAACGTTGGGAGTCAGGAGCATCTTCAAAAGTAAGCAGATTTTTCCACATCCGCTTGAACCAACTATGAGACATTCTTTAATGAATTTGGAAGATTTTTATGATTGTTAAATTTTATCTTATTTTCCCAAATGGGTAAAAAATCATTCATTTATATATTTGGAAAACAGGTTATTTAATTTATTATTGACTTTTTTAGAAACTCTATATTTAACCTAAGCTCGGGTTTAAATTTCAAGATAATCCATTATTTTATTTATGCAATATCTTGTGTTGATATTTCCCTGAAAATGACAATCGTGAATAATATATAACAACAATCCTTTGAACATTTCTCTAATACGTTCAGTTTCTTCCCTTGTAAGGAAAGGTGTGTTATCACCCTCATACTTTACATTCATTTCTCTAATCAATCTTGTAAAGTAATTCATTTTTGGTGTAAATCTAAAAGAATTATTTCCTTTTTATATTTTTTTATTATCATTAATTAGAAGATAATCACAGAATATACATTGTTTATAGGCTTTTGACTCTGTGTTTAATCCCACTCTATCACATGCAGGACAATTCTCAAATTTGTCATATGGAGAATCAGGGAATTCAAGAGGCTCAAAATCTAGTGAATTATTCATATTTATAAAGTAAAAACTTTACTTAAACCGAAATTCACTTCGGTATCATCTTCGGTACTTTCACAATCATCTATAAAACTACTTTTCATAACTATCGTTTGAAAACACAAACTCTCAGTATCTAATTGTCGTTTGAACACAAACTCCTCAGTATCATAATCACTCTCATAATCTTCAAAATCTTCAGTTGAATAATGACTCTTATTAATTAGTAGAAAAAACATTACCATCGATATCTATATACTTTTTTTAATTAACAGATTAAACTACTACATTTTTTTTATAAAGGTAATTTTAAAATGATCCTTAACTACTATTGAACGAAATGTCATTTCACCTGATATATTAACATCCTTTATTTCATCAGGATTTATATCTTTAGGGTTGTTGAAAAAAATACAAATTTCTCCTTGCATATTACGATGGTCTTATTTTTCTTTCTAAAGCTTCATCCATAAGGTTTTTATTTTTGATACTTTTTCTTGTTCATTGCTTTTTCTAGTTTTGAATATATTACCAGAAGGAGACGAGAAACTTTTGTTAGAGATACTTAATTGATGTTTCTTCCAGATACAACTAAAGCCCTTCCACTGAAGGAAATTTGAAGAACTCATATTATTCACCATAATTGTTTTATCCAATAGTTTGTTATATTTGTCTTTGTTCAATTTTACATCCTTGACATATTTCTCAGTATCTTTACAAATGAAGAGATTGATTGAAAACTTGTCTTTTGTGTCTTGATACATTGTATTTATTAAGTGAAAAAAGTGGAGGATAAAATGGTTTTAAGCACAGATTCACCTATAAATTAAACGAATTTTCATCAAGAACATTTTATTTTAAGCAAAGTTTATTATATTAAATATGGTGAATACAACGTACTGTGATGTTGTAATCATGAATATAAATATTATAAAAAACACCTTCAAACCAACAAACACCATTCAATCTTTTCAAACAATATCTCCACTTGACCAAGAAACAAAACATTGTGATAGATGTGAAATAATATTCTTAAATTTTTTTTTAAAACACCTTCAATCACGCAAACACAAGAACAATGAAGAAAGGGAAGCTAAATTCTCCATTGAAAACACTGATGGGGCATTTAAAGGGCATATAAAAATAAGATTGTTTCGTTTTCAAGACCCTGGACCATCTTCAATCATGGAAGCTGTTATATGGTTAAACAAAGTATTGAAACTAGAATTAAAAACACATTAAGTGAAATGAAAACTTTTAAGTGTTATATGGGAGTAAATGAAAATGGTAAGACAAGACGATGAAACTACTCCCTATATGAGGACAAACCTCACTTTTTCTCATCATTTCAAGATTTTGTAAGATGTATGTTTTACGATGATCTCTAGAGACAAAGAACAAGATGTTGATAACACTGAGTAGGTAGTGGATTTACTATAACAAAAATAATCTTTTTACATATACACATCTTAAAATCAGATCCTCTTCAAGCTTCTTCTTATATTGATTTACCAAAGAGATAAAACTTAAGAAAGCGTTGTTAATATTCAAAACAAAGATAATAAATGTTTTCTATGTTCTGTTCTTGCTCACTTACATCCTCCACAATGGAATCCTGAAAAGGTTGAACATTATAAGAAATACGAGAATACATTAAATGTTAAAGATTTAAAGTTTCCATTGCATTGAGAGATACTCCTCAATTTGAGAAAATGAATAATCTATCTGTTAATGTATATGGATTAACGGATACAAACAGGTTCAGATATTTAAAAATTTCAACAACCTATAAAAATGATGAAACACACATTGACCTTCTCCACTTTACTTCAAAAGGAAAATCACATTATGCTTTCATCAAAATTTCTCAATTAACCAAATCACAACTATAAAAGAGAAAATGTAAAACGTATGCTTGTAAGAGATGTCTCAACTCCTTTCACACAAAAGAACGATTAAATCAACATCAAAATATTGTAGTAATCATAAATCAACCGTAATCAATTTACCAAAAGCAGGTTCAAACATATCATTCAAAAGTTTTAACAAATCTATAAAACACCCATTTGTGATATATGCTGATTTTGAAAGTATCCTTGAAAAGATAGATACTGTTTCTCTCCAAATCCAAATAAATCGTACACAAATAAATATCAAAACAACTCCTTGGGGTTTCTGTTATTATATCAAATCAGCTGTTGGTGATGAATAAAACAAGTTAGAACTTTATAGAGGAGAAGATGCCTCAAAGGAGTTTGTAAGACGATTGGAAAAAGACTGTATAAGACTAAGAGAAATAATGGTGAAAACCTATAAACCAATGTCATTAACAAAGGGAGAGAAAAAGGAATTTAGAAAGAACAGTATCTGTCATATTTGTGAGGAGAAAATTGAGGGAGACGTCAAGGTTAGGGATCACTGTCATCTTACTGGTAAATATAGAGTCCAGCTCATTCCCTTGTATCTTAATTACAAGCCTCCAAATTATTCCTGTCTTTCTTCACACCAACGCTCACTATGACACACATCTATTTATAAATAAACTTTCAAAGACATCTGGAGATATTTCTGCCATTCCTAACAAGATCAAAAATACATCTCATTCATAAAAACAATTCATACATCCCCATAAACCCATATTAGATTTCTTGACACATACAAGTTTATGTCAGTCCATTATCTAACTTAGCATCAAATATTAAAAACTTTCCGAGTCTTAAATCATATTTCTCAAATCAAGAAGGGATGGATCTCTTATCACAAAAGGGAATATATCCGTATGACTATATGGATTCATTTGAGAAGTTAAAGAAACACAACTTCTTCAAGGGAAAGTTTCTATGGAAAGTTAAATAAAACTCATATTTCTGAGAGAGATTATACACAAGCTAAAAGGTTTGGAGAAGTTTAATATAAAGAATCTTGGAGATATCATGATTTGTATCTTAAAACTGATGTATTGTTATTGGTTGATGTGTTTGAAACTTTTAGAACAGTCTGTCATAATAAAAATTCTTATGGATTAGACCCCGTTCACTATTACACAGCCCCGGGCTTGTCTTGAGGTTCCATGTTAAAATGACAAACAAAATTTGGAATTAATCAGTGATATAGATATGCTTTTAATGATAGAGAAGGCTAAAAGAGGAGGAATATCTCAAGTATGTCCAAGAATATGCTAAAGCAAATAACAAATATCTTCCTGATTATAATAAGAATGAGGACAACTCTTACCTGATGTATTATGATGCTAACAATTTGTATGGGTGGGCTATGTCTCAATCTTTACCTTATGGAAAACTTACATGGGTTAAAGAAAAACATTATGAAAAAGTTTTATTTGACATTGTAACTCCTCTCAAAAACAATTGGATGAAGCTGAAGTTGGATATTATTTTGAGGTTGATTTAAAATATCCAGAAGAACTTCATAACAAACATAAAGACCTACCTTATGCCCCTGATAAAGAAAGTCCAAGAAAAGAATGGTTAAGTGATTACCAAAGTCATTTAATATAAAAGGGAAATCTCCAGAAAAACTACTTACAACATTAAATGATAAAGAAAGTTATGTTTTACATCAAAAGAACTTGAGACAATATTATTTCTGCTGGGTTGAGAGTGAGGATAATTCATCGAATTTTGAAATTCAAACAAAGTCATTGGTTAAAGAAATATATTGATTTTAATACAAAAGGAGAACAGAAGCAAAAACAGATTTTGAGAAGGACTTTTATAAATTAATGAATAATGCTGTATTTGGAAGACTTGGAAATTTGAGGAATCGACAAAACATAAGACTTTCTACATCTTGGAAAGGGCTTCAAAGTTAATTAATAGACCAAGTTTTGAACGGCAGAGGTTTTTTCAGAGAACTTTTGTGCTATTCATTTGAAAAAAGAGAGTATTGAAATGGATAAACCGATTTATATAGGAACATCAATTCTTGACTTGTCAAAGTCGTTAATGTATGACTATTACTATAATAATTTAAACTTAAAGTACAAGGATAATGTGTCATTGTTATATGGATACAGATAGTTTTATATTAGAAATTAAGACAAGTGATGTATATGAGGATATGATCGATAATATTGATATGTATGATACAAGTAATTATAAGTCTGATAGTATGTTGTTTTCATCTATCTATAATTCCAGCAATCTCTGTGTGTGTGTGTGTGTGTGTGTGTGTGTGTGTGTGTGTGTGTGTGTGTGTGTGTGTGTGTGTGTGTCGTGTGTGTGTGTGTGTGTGTGTGTGTGTGTGTGTGTGTGTGTGTGTGTGACGCTGTTTCTCGACAACTACTGGTCCGATCTAATTGAAACTGCCAGGTAATATTGCTGGGGCCTGAGGATGTGCCTTTTCAAGGTTTGATATTAATCGGACAAGTGGTTCCCAAGTTATGGCCATTTATTTACCAAACCATGACAAGACACGTTGTTGCGTGAGCGTGGCCGATGGGGAAGGGAAGCTCAGCCGCGTTCCTCATTACGGGTTACAAACGTACGGGCTTCCGGAGAGTGATGACTTCGTGTATTCTAATAATTTCTCGATTTCTTATGCGCATTTATAGATAAACACAATGCCCCAAGTTATGATCGTTTTCATATTAGACGGTGCATAAATTTTGGTAACATCAGAGTGCTGGTGTGCTTCGAACCAGGAAGTAATTTTTTTTTCTCTCTTCTCTTCTCTTTGTTTTCCTTGCATGACATTGCGAAAAGGCAAAATACGTTGGCGCTAATTGAATATTTGGGCATTAAACTAAATTGTGAATAATCGTAACTGCGAATAATATGCGAATTCTCGGGCCACGCACGTACGGGCACGGAGAGCGAAGAAACGGCCTGTGTGGTTGTTGTTTGTTGCTCGCGGTTTGAATATTTATTAATAATTTTTTTTTTTTTTTTTTTTACGGGCACGTACTAGTTAAAGAATAAAAAGGTTATTGGTAAGTTTAAGGATGAGTTGGTTGGAAAGGTCATGAGTGAATTTGTGGGTTTGAGATAAAGTCTATGCTTTTACGTATATTGAATATAATAACATTGAAAGGTGTGATAAGAAGCTAAAGGGAATAAAGAAAAATATAATCAAGGAAACAATAAACTTTAAACATTCTTACAACTGTTTAACCTTAAAGAAGGAAGAGTACAGAAAAATGAATACAATAAGAAGTTATAAACATCAATTATATACAGAAGAGATAGATAAGAAAGCATTAGGAGCTTTTGATGATAAAAAGATATATTTTAGAGAATGGAATCAAGAGTATCCCTTATGGTTATAAGTATAAGTGTTGGGGCGTCTTTTCACTGATTTATAAATGATAGAACAAGCAATAACCAAACCAAAGAGTGGAGATGTAATCACCTTGGTATTTAAATGGGAAACATAACGAATGTGAGAAATATCAAATAAGTCTTATTGAAGAAATAACGGGGTAAAAGTAAATAAAACAAATAAGCGGATACATTTAATTACAAATAAGTTGGAGGATGTAAAGGAAAAAATAAATTCCTTGAATGACTGAAAACTTTGATGGTTTCAATTGAACAATGGAAAAACAATTTACTACAATCTCAAAATGATATGTGGATCAGGAGGTGGTCAACAAGAACATTGAGAGAAGTTTATCATTTTATTTCTGCTCAACAAAAATATATAAACCAAGAACTAAGTTCGAAATAATATTTGTGAAATACTCGATGGTGATGAATGTAATCGGAAAATTAATTTATTACCTCGAATAGAACATGGACAAATATTTATTGGATCACTCCTTGAGTGGAATGAAAATATGAAAGGAAATCAGTAAGTAATGGGGCAGAGATCAATCTCTTCTTCTTTGACCCCATGGACCGAGAGTCAGAGGGGCGGGGGTGGGGGGGCTGGGTTTTTTTGGACCCTGAGACAATTTAAATAACATGAGCTGAATGGGAAAAAATCATTCTCCTGTTTTGTCCTGATTGACCTCGAGTCAGAAAGGTTTCCCAATACATTTCTATGGGTTTTTTTTAGGTCTTGAGACAGCTTAACATGAGCTTGTATGGGAGAAAATCATTCTCCTGTTTTAAACCAATTAGCCTTGAGTCAGAAAGGTTAGCCTATACATTTCTATGGGGGGGGGGGGGGGGGGGAGGAATCAGTCTACTGTTTAGGGGTTTTTGGGGTTTAAGTCATAGAGTTTTCCCCATTCATTTGCATGGATGCCTCAGAAGCCCCATTAATCCTCTACTAGCATGGTGTTATTCTTTGTGGTGAAAGAGTTGTAATTTGAAGAACCACACACACCCAGACTAAGTACATTCCTCACGCAGGTCACGTGGGTATTCAACTCTTGCCGCCTTTGAATCCAAGAACGAGTTGTCTGGTCTAGCTGGTCACGTGACATTCACCCGGAAGTCAAATCTTGGTGAATTTGTGCCGCCTCGAGTAACAAACAGGCCTCTTGAATCTCTAAATGTTGTTACGGTTTTGGAAATGTACCCTGGGGATCGGAGAGCATTCGTGTATGAGTAGACCTCCCCAGAACGATGTGGTATTCATAGAATACATACCCTGCGCCGTCCTGAGGAGGACTCGGTGCGAGCCAACTCTTGTGGCGGCAAATTGGTAATTACATCTATCGACATGAACATTCCGTACGGGCACGCACTACTTCCGGATAGTGATGACTTACTGTATTCTAATAATTTCTCGATTTCTTATGCGCATTTATAGATAAACACAATGCCCCAATCCAGTCGTCGTTTACGAGAGCGAAGGAACGGCCTGTGTGGTTGTTTGAAAGTTTTTTGGTTTTTTTTGCACGTACGGCCACGCACGTACGGCCACGCGAGAGCGAAGGAACGGCCTGTGTGGTTGTATTTTCTGGCACGCGGTTTGAACGTTTTTATTTTACTTTATTGCATGTACGGCCACGCACGTACGGCCACACACGTACAGGCATGCACTAGTATATACAAATTATACTTTGAATAGTCTGCTGTGGAGTACCTTCAGAAGCCTTTACAAAGGAGATATTATTCTCATTATCGAGTGTTTTCATAACTACCAAGGCTGATAAAGACTCCAGAATAGATCGATAACGTATAAATTGAGATCGTTAAAACGCCAAATAATTATCCTCATCCTCATCCTCCTCTGTTTTTCACCAGCTGGGCACAGTTAAGACTGAAGCGATTACAATGATTCCAATTTCTAACGTGAGGAAGTGACATTATCTCTGGGCATTAGGCTTTGCTTAATTCACCATTAAGTTCTGAAGGAGTGTGCATCATCCAAGTAATATGGGCCATCTCAAATGGTCATGCAACATGTGGTAACGTTTAAATTTCCTCCGTCAAACGGTTTTCGATGTACACTCTTTACACGAGAACTGCCACTTTATAACTGCTGGCAGTGATGACCCGGCACCAAGACATCCCGATTTGCAATCTCGCTTTCATCGGACACCTGATCCATTACATCTTCTTTATTCAATTGAATTTAGAATAGGATTTTAAAAACTTAAATTCAAATCAAATGGAAGACCAAATGGGTACAGTCTTGCATTTGAGTCATCAGAAGGAACTTGAACAAGCAAAAAACAAAGATGAAGTCATCAGGAGGAACCGGGATATGATTCGGGTTTCAACTGCTACTCCTCTACACTCAAACCCATCCAGGCACAGCCAAGTGACCCTCATTCAAAAAAACGTACGGATTCAAAAAATTAAATAATTCTGGCTGCCAGACCATGCATCCAATCAGGTTGAAATTTAAAACATATTCCCCATCACTACCAGATCATAATTGGAGAGTTTCACATCAATTGATGCAGCGGTTCAAGAGAATTAATTAATTTTAAATTTTTCCCCTTCATTCAAATATGGCTGCCAACCATGTGACCTATCAATTATTCATGAACACGCTAGTATCCACAAGGCTTGGGGAACGTGTGTGAAGTTTCCCCTGATCTGTCTAGGCATTCTGGAGAAGTTTTTGAAGGTTTGAGGGTAAATCAAATATGGCTGCCAAACCATGTGACCTATGACATCATAGGTGGGGAACTTTCTGTTCCTCATGGATAGGCGGTCATACCTGTAAAGTTTCGCCTTAATCTGTTCAGCTGTTTCGTTGAAGATTTTTGAAGGTTTTATTTATTTATTTTTGAATCTGGCTGCCAAACCACGTGACCGATGAAGTCATCATTTCTCTTCTGTTGACCAATTTAACCCTTGATGACCCTCAATAATTTTCATACTGATCGGATGCTGCCAGAAGAGTTGGTTTGCACCCAGGGCCGCCAAGAGCCAAAATGAGCCCCGGGGAAATACTAAGTGTAGGCACCCCTTCAATTTTTTTTTAACAACCTATACCAGTGGTCTCCAACCTTTTAAAACACAATATCACTTTTAGAACCTAAATGCAACACACAATCTACCCTCAAAATCCCCAATTGGTGACCATTTTAACCCCGCTTTTCACATTCACTTCCGGTTCGGCGATCCGTGCACGTGGACGACTGGGTGGCACACTCTCCGACTAGTTCTTCGAAGCAAAGTTCCCCAGACCATTCACGTTGTGTTTTGCTGTTTCGTTTTTAGCTCACCTGGAACGTAGTTCCGGGGAGCTTATGGGATGACACGTCATCCGTCCGTTCACAAATTTTTGCTACTTCTCTGAAACTACACACACGATTTTGATGAAATTTCACAATCTTCAATACCTGGTATGTACCAAAGTTTGTTCATTGCATTCAAATAAATAAATAAAAGTCGAGCCCTAAGGGGGTTTTTCCTCCTGGATTTCTTATCAGTAGATGATAAATGGGGTTTCTGGGATGCCCATTCAAATGAACGGGGAAAAGGGAAAAACTTTCTGACCCAAGCCCCAAAAGACCAAAATAGGACACTCATTTTCTCCCCACCTATCCCCTTCCCTCCCATACAAGCAAATGTAAAACTGAGATGATGAAAGATTGAGACTTACTGATTAAAGCACTTCTTCCCCCCAACATAATCACAGTCCTTTTATATTTTCATGCCACTCAAAGAGCGAACCAACGAATATTTGTTCATGTTCTACTTTAGGTAATAACTTAATTTTCTTATTACATTCATTTCCATCGAGTATATTCACAAAGAATAACTTGGAACGTGGTTCTTGGTTTAAGTGTCTTTGTTGAGCAGAAATGAAATGATAAACTTCTCTTAATGCTCTTATTTCACCACCTCCTGAGCACATATCATTTTGAGATTATAGTAAATTGTTTTCCATGTTCAATTGATAACCATCAAAGTTTTCAGTCCATTCAAGGATATTAATTTTTTCTTTACATCCTCCAACTATTTGTAATTAAATTTATCCGCTTTATTGTTTATCTACTTTTACCCCAGTTATTTCTTCAATAAGACTTCTTTGATATTTCTCCATCCTTTATGTTTCCCATTTAAATACCAAGGCTGATTACTCTCTCACTCTTTTGGTGGTTATTGCTTGGTTCTATCATTTATAAATCAGTAAAAAGACAGCGGTAGCCTGTAAAAATTCCCAACCCAATATCTCAACACTTATACTTATAACCACAGGGAGACTATTGATTCCATCCTCTAAATATCTTTTATCATCAAAGCTCCTCATGCTTTCTTATTTATCTCTTCTGTATATATATGATGTTTATAACTTCTTATTGTATTCATTTTTCTGTACACTTCCTCTTTAAGGTTAAACAGTTGAAATAAGTTTAAAGTTTATTGTTTCCTTGATTATATTTTCTTTATTCCCTTAGCTTCTTATCACCATTAAATGTTATTATTATCAATATACGTGAAAGCATAAGACTTTGATCTCAATCCTATAAATTCACTCATGACCTTCCCGCCAAATCAGCTTTAAACTTACCAATAACCTTTTTATTCTTGATGAAAACAACACATCACCTGACTTATAATTACTTGTATCATATATAATATATATCAATCATATCGTCATATACACACTTGTCTTAATCCAATATAAACTACTGACCCATATAACATGACACATTACCTTATACTTTGATTTTAAATTATTATAGGAATAGTCATACATGAACGACATTGACAAGTCAAGAATTGATGTTCCTAATAAATAGGTTTATCCATTTCAATACTCCTCTTTTTCAATGAATAGCAAAAAGTTCCCTGAAAAGACTCCGCTCGCTCAAAACTTGGTCTATTAATTAACTTTGAAGCCTGCTTCAAGATGTAGCAAGTCTTATGTTTGTCGATTCCACAAATTTCCATAGTCTTTCCAAATACAGCATTATTCATTAATTATAAAAGTCCTTCTCAAAATCTGTTTTGCTTCTGTTCTCCTTTTGTATTAAAACAATATACTTCTTTAACAATGACTGTTTAAATTTAAAAATCCTATGAATTTTCCTCACTCTCAACCCAGCAGATAAATATTGTCTCAAGTTCCTTTGATGCAAAACATAACTTTCTTTATCATTTAATGTGTAAGGTAGTTTTTCTGTAGATTTACCTTTATATTAAATGACTGTTGGTAAATACTTAACCATTCTTTCTCGACTTTCTTTATCAGGGGATAAGGTAGGTCTTTATGTTTGTGATGAAGTTCTTCTGGATATTTTAAATCAAACTCAAAATAAATCCAAATTCAGCTTCATCCAATTATTTTTGAGAGGAGACAACAATGTCTTGTAAAACTTTTTCATGTTTTTCTTTAACCCATTTAAGTTTTCCATAAGATAGAAGATTGAGACATAGCCCACCCATACAAATTGTTAGCATCATAATACATAGGTAAGAGTTGTCCTCATTCTTATACTAGTGCGTGCCCCGTACGTGCAAAAAAACCCAAAAACGAAGAATTGTGACGTCATAGCACCGTGTCCTGTCATTGGTTTGGTAAATAAATGGCCATAACTTGGGAACCACTTGTCCGATTAATATCAAACCTTGAAAAGGCACATAGTCAGGTCCCAGCAATATACCTGGCAAGTTTCAATTAGATCGGACCAGTGGTTGTCGAGAAACGCGGTCACAGACAGACAGACACAGAGATGGCTGGAATTATAGATAGATAATTATCAGGAAGTATATTGTTATTTGTTTCGCATATCTCTTGGAACATACTTGAGATATCCTCTCTTTTAGCCTTCTCTATCATAAAATATCTATATCACTGATTAATTCCAAATTCTGTTTTCATTTTTGACATAGCATCTCCAAGCCAAACCCGGGCTGTGTAATAGTGAGCGGGTCAAATCCATAAGAATTTTTTATTATGACAGACTTCTAAGAGTTTCAAACACATCAGCCAATAACAATACATCAGTTTAAAGATACAAATATGATATTCTCCAAGATTCTTTATATTAAACTTTCTCCAAACCTTTTAGCTTGGTATAATCTCTCTCGAAATATGAGTTTTATTTAACTTTCCATAGAAACTTTCCCTTGAAGGAAGTTGTGTTTCTTTAAACTTCTCAAATGAATCCATATAGTCATACGGATATATTCCCTTTTGTGAAAAGAGATCAATCTCTTCTTCATTTGAGAAATTGATTAAGACTCGGGAAGTTTTTACATATTGATGCGAAGTTAGACAATGGACTTGCCATAAACTTGTATGTGTCAAGAAATCTGATATGGGTTATTATATGGGGGATGTATGAATTGTTTTTGTGAATGAGATGTATTTTTGATCTGTGTTAGGAATGGCAGAAA
>CM068964.1:9019965-9043318 GCA_035128595.1 Eptatretus atami
GGAGTCCCAGAAACCCCATTTATCATCTACTCTTATCCAGCCACTACCAGGTGAGCACGCAGGAATATTACTCCTCTTTTTATTTATGTTTTGCTCCGTATTTTTTCATCAACTTTTCTGTCCCAAATCATGTCCTGCTGTGTCAAATAATTTAGTTCGGCTCTCGAGTTCAGTCGGGCGTACCTGTGATATCAGGCCAAGCGCCCTTCCCCTTTGGCTTCTGCCTCGTGTTAGCTTCTTTGTTCCAGTTATTGTAATTTCTGAACCCTCAACTCATTCCTTTTCCCCTCCTCCCTCAAAAATTAAAACAAAATATCTCTCCTCCTTCACCCGGAAGAAAAACCCAACAACCAACAACTGTGAGGACATCACTACCGGTTGTTCACACGCGGCTGTGTCAGCTTCTCGGCCAGAATAAAACAAGTGTTTTTTTTGTAGTTTTGCGTATTTTGTGATCGTAATTGTGTCAGGGGTTGTGGAACTGTATTTATAAAGCTGTAGTTGTGTTCATAACAGTTTTCGTGAGTATTTGAGTTAGTTTATTGAAAGAAGCAGGGGGAGGCCTCGTGTTAAGTTCAGCGTTTAAGTTATTTGGGGCCTTGGGAGTATGGGGATAAAGAAAGGTTATAAATAGAGACCGAAAGAGAAAGGAAGAGGAGTTCATAAAATGTAATCGTTGCTCAGTGTGGGTCATATCAACAACAGGGGAAGCAGAGGGTTCTTATTGTTGTAGGAAGTGTGAGGAAATCGCCCACTTGAGGATGGTTATTACGATGTTGAAGGAACGGATAGATAATTTGCAGCAAGTAGCAGAATGTGAGAAATTTGTAGATAATAGTTGGGTTTACAGTTGTGGAGATGGGTTGCTGAGGATATTGGAAGTGGTGACGGTGCAACGGGGGCGGACGGTGGTGACGGTGCAACGGGGCGGGCGGCAGTGACGGTGCAACGGGGGCGGGCGCGGTGATGGTGCAACGGGGGCGGGCGCCGGTGACGGTGCAACGGGGGCGGGTGGCGGTGACGGTGCAATGGGGACGGGTGACGGTGCAACGTGGGCGGGTGGCGGGTGACGGTGCAACGGGACGGGCGGTGGTGATGGTGCAGTCGGAGTCAGCAGTGGTGATGGTGCAGTCAGAGTAGGCAGTGTGATGGTGCAGTGGGAGTAGCAATGGTGATGGTGCAGTGGGAGTAGGCAATGGTGATGGTGCAGTGGGAGTAGGCAATGGTGATGGTGCAGTCAGAGTAGGCAATGGTGATGGTGCAGTCAGAGTAGGCAGTGGTAATGGTGCAGTCAGAGTAGGCAGTGGTAATGGTGCAGTAGGAGTAGGCAATGGTGATGGTGCAGTGGGAGTAGGCAGTGGTGATGGTGCAGTGGGTGCAGGCATTGGTGAGGATGCAGAGAGCACAAGCAGTGGTAGTGCAGTGGGTGCAGGCAGTGTTGAAGGTGCAGCAATCGAGATTGTTACAAATGAGGTAAGGGAGACAGTTTTTGTGGGTGATGAGATTATTAAATATGTAGATTCTTCATTCTGCAGGAAGGATTGTCGATGTAGAGATATGTGTAGTTTTGAAGGAGCAGGAATTAGGGACATTGAAGGAAGGGTAAACGATATAGTATCGGGTCATGGCAGGAAGAAGTTGGTTGTGGTACACGTAGGAGCGAATGATGTAGGGAAAGTTTACTCAGAGGTTTTGAAAAATAGATACAAGATGTTGGGTAAGCGGCTGAAAGCAAAGGGTTGTGAGGTCATGTTTTCTGGGATTATCCCAAGATTAGGAAACAATATAGAAATTATGAGCAGAGCGATAAATGTCAACCATCGGCAGAACAAAATGGCGAATTAAGACCCCAGCGAGGAAGAGCAAGGTGACTGAGGAAGCATGGAGGTGTCCGAGGATGTGCCTGATAAAGGATTTAATTAAATAAGGCCATTAATTAGCTTCAAACGGGGTGTTGTTATCAACGTCGACCCTAACTCAGGTAGTTGTGCCAATGATTGAAGGCAGAAGGTATTTGATTACTGTGGATGAGACTTCTTTCAGCAATTTATTTACCATAAACTCTGGCTGAGCCTGCAGTGATTAAATTAAACAAAATTTTACCAAACACGGCATCCCTGCCTGATAAAGGTTAGCAGTGATGGTGGTCCACAGGGTGGCCACAATGTCTTGTCACCCCATGTAAAAATTGAGACATTGATTTTTTATCATACCAGCTGACAACACTGAAGGGTTCTACAAGTTATACCACATACGTTTGCAGTACTCTTTTACTTGATTACCCATTTTACAGCACATGACGTACAAGCCTTAAGTGTCCAGTGAATGCATTTGTGCTTCATCATCGTCATTACAGAGAATAATTTTGCGCCAACTTCTGTGGGACATCTTCCGGAGCATTTGTGGGGCAATCCCATTAAAAGCAAGTCTCACTGCTTGTTTAAGGTCATCGGTGGTTTAGTAGCCCTTTTGTTCAACAATCTTTTTATGAAGCCCCAAAGGGGTTCTTGGCAGAATTGTTGCTGAAAGTAGATGTGCACCTCTTCCATTGTTTTCCCATGTTTGTGGACATTCGTGAACCCAGAAACTGACAACAATCCGTTGTTCAATGGTGTAATTGCTTGTATCACCCATGGTTATGTTCACTTAATGTGAAAAAAGGGAAAAAGGAAACGAATGTACTCTCTGCACACAAAGGCAATGTCAATTTTTTTACAAGGGGTGACACAGTACATTGTGGCCAACCTGTACAACACATGTCGGACACATTCAAGACCTTCAGCAAAAGTCTAAAGCAGGCAAGTAGACCAGATTATTCGACCTAAGAAACAGACCGACTACCGACTGAGGGTCTGTCATGTAGTCCTATCCCATCTAGACTCGTGGGTCGAAGGATGAAAACTCTGATGCCAACAACCTCTGACAGACTTAAGACATCAAACCAAGACAGTGACGTTCAGATAATAAGCATGGAGGACAAGTGCACAGTCAGAGGCAATCACCACAACTACATAACTGAACCTGAAGCCCTTAAGACCAGGTGACATAGTAAGAATGATACGTACATAATTTGGAAAAAGGGAGTGCCGACAACATATGAGATCATCATACCCGATTGGAGAAGACACCAAAAGAACAGACAGTTTCTTTGAAATCGAGACCCAAGAATCGGCTGTGGGATCTCAGTACAATTACTCCGGTTCCATCTCCAAAGCCAACACCAGATGCTGACCCTTCACCCAGACCTACACATGTGACACTCGAGAGACAACTTCTCGCCACAGCCAGCAGGCATGATTGTACAACACCTGTTGATGTCCCACAATAGACTTTGTCTGGCAGAATGATCAAATCTGTTGAAAAGCCAAATCTGTAATATCATGTGTATTGCACTGAAATTCTGTTCAATGTTGAGACAACTCGCCTTGATCTTATTCTAGTTTTAAATAACTTAATTTGACTTTGTTCACTTTTGACGTAATTCACTTTCCATATCCATGAGGGACACCTACCCCCGTTACATATAATGCCATGCAACACCTTTTCCCCCTTATATGAGCCAACAGAGGACACCTAGCTTGCCCATGTAAGATTATGAACACTCCTAACCCCCTTATACTAGTCAAGACAACACCGGGTGTGTCTATAACAACATCACATGATACTGCCACCCCCCCCCCCCCCCCCCCCCCCCCCCACTCCCTACAAATGGCCAATAGTGACACATACACATGAGACAAACATTTTGCAATTTAACGCTTGGAACAGAAAATTTTAACAATATTTTCTGTGACAAGCAAATTATCGCAACAGTCACAATATTAACGACAGGTATTACCACGAGCAGTTTACCACGACAGGTATTACCACGAGTATTTTTTCAAATTAGCTAGGGCACCACGAGCAGTTAATCTCATTCACGCTAAACAAAGGGGAGCCAGGCAAGGATTTCTAAAAGGATGCATGTTGGTTCTATCATGGTCAGCATGGTAGAGACCTACCAGGGAGGCACGATGGCAACAGGTTGTGATAACCAGAGCTCCGACTGCAGGCTCCATCAGTTCCCTGCTGCTCCCGAGCCTATCAACACTATGGCTGACAGCCACCAAAGAGTTCACAAAACAACTTTGATCAATTGAAACAGGAAGATGGGGTTGTGAAGTTTGACGTGTTGTTTGAGGTAGCCAAGAAGCCTGGTGTTGGCTTAGCGTTTGGGGTGGCTGTCTTGGGATCTTTGGGTCCTGAGTTTAAGCCCCATTGGCCACTGAATTAACAACAGGTGGGGTTGACTCAGCCTGTCATCCTTCTAAGGTCGGTGAAATGAGTACCAGTGTACTGGTAGAGGGGCACAGCATCAGCAGCATAGCTGCACCCCAAGAAAATGATAGCTACCTGGCAGCCAAGCTGCCATACACAAGAAGAAGAAGGTAGCCAAGTACATCCTGGTTTTGCCTTCCAGCAATGCTGAAGAAGAGAGGATCTTCTCAACTGTATCAAAAATCAAAACTACATTCAGAGCAAGCCTTTCCAACAAAACTACTGTACCATTAAATCTTCCCTTGCAAGACAAGTTTCTTTGGACAAATTCCCTGCCATGCCTTTCTTCCAAGTCAGACTCTTCTCTAAAAGGCAAAGTCTTCAACTAGTGCATATAACTCTGACCATGATGAATTGCAAAGACTAGCAGAGTACCTGGCCGATCTTGTGCCAAGCATGCAACATATTCTTCCGACATACACCTTTATTTGGGTGATGTATAGGCAACTGACAGCTCCCTCAACCGTTCCCAAAAATTAAAAAAAAATAACCCGGGTTACATGCATGAAGCAAAAACATCCTGTTGGCCATGAAAAACATCCTGTTTATAATTCAAAACACCTCACAGCACTGGAAAACTGCACTGTAAATGGTGGAGACTTGTAATATCCTCCCTTACCTGGAGGTGGCGCCACACGATACACATTTACATCGAGAATTTACATCCCCCACCCCCTCCCCAAGACCACCGGCAAAGATAAAAACACCTCTATACATTAATTGGGGTCATGCTGATCCTATGCAGCAAGTCTGGATGTACTGTAATCGGCCCAGAACTGTAGGAGTAGGAGCACAACAAACAAGAAGTTGTCGTCGTGCAGAGCACAAAACTTGCAAGATCCAAAAAACAAATTTGACCTCAAAAATACTTGGTGGTTGAATTCATTGACCAAATATACAACTCCTCTTCAAATTTCAAGTGAATCGGATGAAAATTGATAATTTTAGAAATTTGGCCTATGTTGACCTCAAAAATAATTGGTGGTTGAATTAATTGACCTGAAATATAAATCCACTTCAAATATCAAGTCAATCGGATGAAAATTGAGGATTTTAGAAATACTACCCTAGTTGTTGATCTTTGGCCTCTGTTGACCTTTTCACCTCAAAAACAATAGGCTTCTTCCTTTTGACAAACTCTACCATGTTGTGAAATTTCGTGAAGATCGGTTTAAAATTGTGACCTGTAGGCGATAAACAGACAGACAGAATAACAAAATCGACTAACCAATATACTGCAAGTAACAAACACCGGTCCATGAATTATCATAAGGATACCTTGTGACAGTAGATTCCTCTACTTCCAACAAATATAGCTTCATTTAACATTGTAGTCATAGTGCACGTATGCAGAGTTATCCCAACTTCATTATTACCCCACACGCGCAAACCATAAAGCGGGGTTGAGCAATTGGTTCACTCTGCCTACAGACATCAGTCGATGATCGAGGAACTAGTTCATTTCAATTGAATGTTACAGTGTGTTTTGAAAACGATTCGGAATACGAATCAGAAAACGAACCATGCAGTTTAACAGTACTTTGGCTCTGAAATTGGCAAATTGTATCTCGACCCAATCGTGCATGCGCAGAGAGGAGTAAAGTAATTTTTGTTAGTCTGTCTGTCTGGCAGTCAAACAAAATTTAAAATCATTGCAAACAGGAAACTTACTGTTTTTAGGGATGTATAAAAGACACAAACACCAGGCATGAAGAACGAATGTAACGTGTTAAAGATGGTGGTGTACAAGACGCTGCATCAACGGCAGTAAACTTGGTTTTAAAAAAGTTTTTTTTTTTTCGACCTTTAAAACCTTGATTTTATTTCAATTTAATTGTATATTTGAACACTGAAGAACACAAATAACCTTCTTGTCACTTCCCAAAACCTCCAGTTTAGCAGGACTTGGACAAAATATTACGCCATTTTATGTCATCTCGACCAATCAAATGTGCCGCTCGCGCTCTCAGCGTTGGGGAATATCGAAATTCAAACAAAATGGTGGCTCGTAGGAAATATCGATCGTGCTCAGAAATGCAAAGCAGAAGTTTGAAAGACCCTTCCCATGTCCTTTTTCTCAGGGCTATGTGGGTAAGGAGGTTTATGTGCGACGAAGAAGAACTGTGCGACGAGATTTTATAAATTCAAGGAGACACTTGATGTTTCTCTACAAACAGGAAAACCTGTGTGGCTTCACATCAGTATAAAATACTTTTTTAGGAAAAAAACCCCAAAACTGGCTGTATCAGTGTTGTACAATTGTGCCTCAAAACAGGTGAGAATGCACCAGAGAGCACCTAAAACCCTTAGGCTTCGGGTCCCATAAGGTGGGCCCTGAACTCCACCCGTTACGACTTACACATGCTCACCGGCGTGCCGAAGGCATGGTATTTGTCCAACCTAGGCATCCCCCAGCCGTTGGGAGAACCCTTATTTACAATTAACAAACATGGGGTCTCTGGCACAACATTACATTTATCTTCCAACATGATAATGTTCACGAGCTCACTCGGGTTGGTGCTTGTTGCCTCGCTGATCAGCAGCACTTCTCACATTGGTATTCAAATTGTCAAGCTTTGCTCTTCTCCATGCATTGGTTTGTTGACTATCCCTATTCTCCTTGCATATTTATATTTTTCCATGGAATTATTTTCACTTTAGGACATTTATTTGGACGAGGTCGAGCGAAGCAAGGTCGAGCCCCTTTATTCCTGATACGTGAAACACCCTGCAACCCACGCCTACAGAAAACGGACTTTCTGGAACGCCGGCCACATTTTCCATCCAATCATCATGTAACTTTGTTAAAAGATTCTCCATGGATAAGTGCTCCTTTGTTGAAAAATTTGTGTTAAATGCCTAAGTGGTTGTGGAGAAAATGAATTTAAAAGCGAATAAAGGTGAGAAAGTGAAGGCCTCGGCCAATGTTACACAACATGATGAAGGATGATTGTGGACGCCTATTACTCAAAGAGACAACTCAAATCTCCTCTTTGTTCTGTTGCTTCTGCTTATCCGGTTATGGGATTTGGGGGACTCTCCAAAAATCAGTAAATTGTAGAATGGCTATTTACAGTTGGTTATCATTCATTTCCCTCTCCCTCATCATCGTGTACATTCACCCTCTTCACCACCAAATCCACAACCAATCCCCCACAATGCAGTTTCACCATAGTGTGTATCCATATGACTCCTCCATTACTCTATTTGAATTTTATATCAATACGATTTTATTTTTATTTCATTGCAGCAGAGATGGAATATACAACAAGGATGAACAAAGGCTACCTACCAGCTTGAGTTTCATTTGTTCAAGTGTCAGGTGAGCAGTTGTCCTGGTCGCTTACAAGCATGACCACCAGAGCTACCCTTTCAGTGCTTGGTCTTGAAATGGCCAAGTTCTTCATCAACAAAGACACCCAAACCTCAGATGGTTAATCAAGCCTTACAATCAGATCCGCATTGGAAGATGTAAGATGTCTCTCGAGCCTGAAAGTTTCTGAATTGCAGAAAATTAAAAGGTCTCCAAATTATTTGGAACACAAGACAGTGAAAGTCAAAAAGACAATCACACACAAACAGTATGAATGCTAGAACGTGCACTAGTGTGCGGATGAAGAAATACAGACTGTGTCAAAGGATGAAGATGGATGATTGAACGGATTAAACAGGAAATGGAAATGCAACTTCAGGGAATTTCCCAATTTTTGTGGAGACTGTTGTGTGTCATCTTTGAAGGGCAGTAGGAGGGTCCATGATTGTATATGAAAGGTAACATGACTTTCATTTAGATACGATCACCCACAGGCCCACTCCCGCAATCACCCACAGGCCCATTCCTGCGATTCACCCACAGGCCCATTCCTGCGAATCACCCACAGGCCCATTCCTGCGATCACCCACAGGCCCATTCCTGCGATCACCCACAGGCCCATTCCTGCGATCACCCACAGGCCCATTCCTGCGATCACCCACAGGCCCACTCCCACGATCACCCACAGGCCCACTCCTGCAATCACCAACAGTCCATCATCATGGAGTCAGTGGAGCAGAGTAAGGGGTTGGGAGTGGAGGAGGGATAAGGAAGGGACACATTTCTATGGTTTGCCTATCAGAATATTCCGAATGGAGGATTAAAAAAAAAAAAAAACAGATGAACGATCATCTGTGAAAGAAGAGTCAGAAGTGATAAATGGTTATTTTATTACAAGACTCGATGTTTTGTGTACACTTACAGAAGTCTCATTTTTAAGCTAACCTGGTAGCAGGAAACGTTTTTGAATATCATAAAAAGGTGGCTCTACAAAGCCGCCCTCCATTTATGTACAAGTCGCCAAATAACAAAACAAAATACAAATACTTTATGTAAAACACTACAGGAGGTAACGTAATTATTAATTTGGTGTGACAAATTCATACTTTCACAAAGCTACATAATTATGGTGGCAGAAAAAAATACTGCCACTTTAAAAGAAGAAATAGAAGCTTCAGCTTCCTCCTAAAACAGCATGTGTGTAACACGAAAGGGTGACGTAAAATCCATTGGGAAAACGATAAACTATCAGGTTTGAACGATGGCCGTCTGATGCAAATGGGGTTAGTCTTATTCAGCTACAATCAACGAAAAGGCCAACACCAAAAAAAGAAAAAAAACATTCCAATCCATGACGGATCGACATCTCATCCCCGATGTGGGAGAACAGAAATCACAGCTTGGATGACGCAGGGTCAACAGCAGCAGGCTGGTTGTGGTCGCTGCAAAGAGGAGGGAAAAGAAGATTTCAAACACCTGAAGGGGAGGGTCAAATCGCCCGATCGTGTCCCACGTGCATTTCCACGTCCGTCCGCACCCCCCAGCCCTCACGCTGCCAGTCCATATTTACTCGATCGAATGCCATCATTATGTTGTTCTTTGAACTTCTCCGTCCCGTAGCCAAACGAGCATAAAACGGATGCAAAGACGACATACCATGCTGGCCGATGGCGTGTTCAGCGGAGCGTGGAGCGTGCATAACGCAGCATCTCGGCATGATGGTCCTCGGGAAAGGAACTGGACAGCCAAAGGAGACAAGTACGAAAGGAGATGCAATGACCATTACATATTACAGTGTGAAGCTTTGATCAATCTACATTGTGGTGGATTGCCACAATCATATGTTAAGCAGGTAAAGTTCAATTTCTCATCATTCGTAATGAAAGCGATTCTTGCCGATGGGATTACTCCCCTGACTCCAGGTGCTGCCTAAGATCCAACGAGACGTACCCAAAGCTCTGTGAGGCATTGGTCTGACTCGTGGTGGGCAGTTGGCCATCAGCACTGGAAACCAGTGCATAATCTCCAAATTCTGCACCAGCTAGCTTTCCCCGTGTCCCCAGCTGACCGTTGGATGGGCCTGCAAAGCTTGAAGGGATGCGTACGCCAGCCTGTTGGAACTGTTACACATATAACAGGGGTAACAAAGCGAGGACAGCAAGAGTGGTGGGTAGTAGCTGTGCTGTGGAAATATACAGTACCAAAAGAAAGTCTACACCCCCTTTCAAAAATTTTATCTTTTGTTGCCTTCTTGCCTGAAATTAAATTGCATTAAATCAGACTTTTTCCACATCGTAACCCACAACATCCACGTGAAAAACAAATTCTACAAATTTCAGAAAATTAATGAAAAATAGGACTGCCCTTCCTGAAGCTCACCTGGATCAGGAACAGTCACTCAGACGCCCTTAGACCCTGAATTTTTAAATGCCACGAACAGACTTTGATACATCAAGGGTGATGAAGGTTGTGGTCAGGTTTCATCTAAATTGAGTGTGTGTAGTTTTGGAGAAGAGAGCAAATACCAAATTTGGGGGGAACAAACAACCCCAGTAAACCTCCTTAATGAGGGCAAAGTTTGATACGGTCAATAAACTTTGTACAACTTGCGTGATGAAGGTTGTGGTCAAGTTTCATTGAAATTGTACGTGTTGTTTCGGTAGAAGAGCAAATACCTATTTTGGGGGTCAAAAAAACCCCTGTAGACCCCTTTAATGAGCACAGATTTTGATGTAGTTGATACACTTTGGTACGTTACGGGTGATGAAGGTTGTGGTCAAGTTTCATTGAAATTATTTGTGTAGTTTTGAAGAGAGAGCAAATACCAAATTTGGGGGAACAAACAGCCCTAGTAGATCCCCTTAATGGAAGCGGGAGATTGAGACGTTGGGAATGGGGGGGGGGGGTGGACTTGGCGTTGGAAGTGGAAGTGAGTACTTGAGGTTTGGGCAGTTGAGGACTTGAAGAAGAAAGGGGGTGAAGAGTTGGCTTGGGGGAGGGAGGGCAGAGAGGGGACAGAGTTAGGATGTGGGGTTGGAAGATTTGAAGAAAGGGGGAGGAGCACAGAGTTTGGGTGTGGTGAGGGGGGTTATGACATGGGATTGTGTGTGGTGTGGAGGGGGTAAGGGACCTAAAGTCACATTTTGGGGTCTTTTTGGTCTTTGGGTTTTTTGGTCCTCAGGGTCATTTGTGTCCTGGGGGGGGAGGGGGTCATTTGGATCCTCTGGGCACTTTGGGTTAAGTATTTCAGGTTACAGTTGTGGGTGATGTCAGGTCAGCTGTCCAACCAATGGGTGAAGAGCAGATACATACATACATACACTCCATTATATAAAGATTATCACATTCCTTTCACACCATAAAGGGCTGCCAAGGCAGTTTTATTGGCAAGGAGTACAGTCCTGGATGGGTCGCCACTCCAATGCAGGTTACCCCCAAATGGTTATTACCCCAGTACACTGGTACTCATTTCGCTGACCGTGGAAGAATGACAGGCTGAGTCAACCCCACCTAGTGTTAATTCAATGGTTAATAAACAGGGGCTTTAACTCAGGACTCTAAGGTCCCAAGCCAGCCACCTTAACCGCTAAGCCAACACCAGGCTTTGAGAATCATTAATCATGGTCTAATTTGAAGGGGGGAAAAATTGAATTTTTTTTTCTTGCCAATTGGGAAGTGTCCAAGGAAGCCCTAAAGTGTCGGTTTTTAATTTTGCCAGTGGACGTCATACCATGAAGCCATATTTATCTGAACGGCGGCAAAATGGGAAACATGCTTTGTCCAACCGTCGCAGCTGACAGGTGTCTTGCATTTAGGGATAATCCCGTTTCGTACTTTTCCCGGACACATTTGTGTCTGTGACGTGTCCCACCGCTATGTCGTGAGGTGTCGATGTCCCTCCCATTGGATGGGGGATTTGTGGAGGGGATGGGTGTGGATGGTGAGGGGGTGGGGTGGAGGTGGTCGGTATGTGGGAGGGATGGTGGAGGGAGGGGGTGGGTGTGGGATGAGGTCGGTATTGTGGGGGGTGATTATGGGTGGGGGGGGTGGGATGTGGCGGGTATTGTGGAGGGGGGGGTGGGATGGTTGACGGGGTATTGTGAAGTGGTGGTTGATGGGGGATTGGTAGAGGGGAGGGACCCTGAAAGTTTTAGCGTTATAGGTTAAATCCTCTCAGAGGAGTAGATGATACATACATAGTACATATGTTCTCTCCACTATCAATAGATGTTGGTTCATTTGATTTGTAGAAATGTGTTGATAACTGATCATTGTTTTTCAGGTGTTCTTGTGGTGACTGCCAGGGAAAGGCAACAGGTGTATGATTCACCACTCAAATCGTCCGTGTACATGTGCCAGATCGTGTTACAGTTTCGAGCGATAGCTGTTTCTTCCACTTGATCATGGGGATGGCGTCCCTTCTCAATCATGGCAGATAACCACAAGATCTATCCATCTCTGTTGTTTCATAACAGTGCTCTGTGAAATGTTCCGAGCATAAAAGTGAACATTTTGTCGGCCTGATCCACACTCAGGTATTACGGACAAACCTCGTGCATTTTCTGGGAAACTCAGGGTGTTTCGGCCATTGTTGTAGCATGAAACCATCTCGGTTTGGATAACTATACAAGCAACAAGGACGCATCGACTCGACATATTTGTAGAGAATCGAAAATAATTTGCCGTTTCAGTTAAATAGTACCCGGAGACAGTAAGGATCTGGTGGTCGACTTCATGGCTAATCTGAGGAAGAAGAAGATGATTGACTATTAATCACAAATTTACCTGCTTTATAATTCAGAAATCAAAAAAAGACACGTCATATCTATTTTGTGGGGTATCAAGGGATAGACTAGCGTCGAGGTGGTCTTAAAGTTTGGGTTTCCCTTTAATGTACAATAACACAATAAATTGTTTCACTCATTGAAGTATCATGTGGTACAGGGGCCTCGCAGGCACACAGGTTTCATTTTCAAACCTGTAAGCATTCCAATAACTTTCAGAACGATTTATTAAATAATCCCAAACAATGTCGAAAGAGACAAGAATGAAACAACACATCTCCGGATGAAATTGGTGCTAGTGAGGAGGGAAAGGGATTCCTTTAATCACTGGCGATAAAGTCACCGTGCAGTAGCTCGGCTTTGTCGAACAAAGTCACAACGTGAATATAGAGCAGAAAACAGAGGCTGCATCAAAACGCTCGATCTTACAGGGCAGACGGCATGACGCTTTATATGACTGGTTTGGCTGTTCAAATTGATGAAGGTGGAGAGACAATTCAGGAAGATTTAGTGTCTTTCTGCACAGAACTGCCACGCCTCACTACTGCTTCGCCTTCGTTCGTATGCAACACGAGGCTGCGGGGTAGCACCATTCGCTGAGGGTGCAGCTGTGACGCTGATGCGATGTCCTCTGCTGGTTAGAGCAGGAATTTGTAATTTGTTCATGATGACGGTGATAGCTTGTCTACTCTTAACAAAGGACACCATGGGATTGTTAATGTCAACCAACAAATGCCGGCAGACGGGACGCCCGTTTAATGTCCATCTGAGGGACGGCACACGCATTGATGAATCACCCTGCCTGTGAAACACCGTGATGACAGTTTATAGCAGGGTCTCGATTCAAACCCAGGCGAGACAGCTCAGAGGCGAGTGTGCATACCTCTAGGCCATCCTGTCGGCCCTACCGATTCATCAAGCTCCGATCATAATGGTTTAGTGGACTTAGCACTGATTTGCCACTGCTGGGACTGCTGACCTCGTGTGCAAGAGTCTACTCTCCACCAGAAAGTTCTTTGAAATGCAACTGCCTTAAACCGGGAACAAACATATGACATTGCCCACGTGGGTTTTTGTTTCGTAGTTTTTATCAGGTGTAAGACTTATGAAAACGTCGATCGATTGGGCAACTGGCAAAAGAGTTATCTCTTACCAAATGAGCTTCACAACAACCTTGTTGTTGATTTGGTGAGGATATTGCAGAGGCTAATTTAGTACATGGCTTGACACCATTGCATCGCAGCAGCAAGACAAGCCTGGAAATCACAACTAACCCTGATCATCTCGATTCGGGACAAAACAACACAAACTGAGCTCACCTGCTCCAAGAAAGTGTGTGCAGGACCCATTCCCTGCAGGAAACTCTCTGGGCCAGGAAACTGAAAAGAGTGAGGAGGGTCAACAAGTCGGAACTGAGACTTTCTGCCGCCCACCTGCAAAAGAGAGGAACTTAAAACTGCAACAGGATCATCTGTTCGACAACAAATCCCAATTTTCTTTTAGTCTCGAATCGGTCACATAGCTCAAGAAGCTCGAGTCCCAGGTTCAAATCCTATTTGCACACAGACCCGCAGCATATCGAATTCCGATGCGGGTTTCCCCCATCACATCCATGGCGATAACACGGATGTAACTCTCTCCATACGCAAGGCAATAACTGCCTCCTTGCTGCAACTTTCACCACCCACTCCATTACATCCAAAAGCATCCTAACCCATCTCTCATGCACTCAACCCCAGTGCCTTCCTCAACTTCCGTACGCATCACCTCCAACCTCAACTACTTTAATCAATCCCTCATTAGTCCTCTCTGGTCTTCCTCTCCCACCTCCCAACTTGTAATCTTTCTGAAACACCATGTTTTACCCGTACGTTATCCCTTCCTGCTCACAGCATGAATAGCTTCCCATACAATTCTCATTTTCACTTACAAAATCCTCCACTCTGCTGCTCCATAACATTTCTCGATCCAACCACCTCCCATTGCCGCTTTTAGTCTGCCAACTCGTGCTTTCACATCCTGAAGCAGCAAAGGCAACTTGTCTTTCACATCCACTCTGTTCTTTGAACCCTTTCTACTGCTCCACCAAATAAACATTCAAAACAAATCTTTACTGAGACACCCTATAGTTCCTGACACCCCCCCCCCATTCCCCTCCGCTACTATTTTGTCTACCTGTTGTCCGTCCTCACTGCCAACTTACTCGTTTGTCATTAAATATACAATTGACCAAGACATTGGCCAACACCCCTGTTTGGGAAAACATAGTCATAAATGATAATGAGTCCTGCAATTAATGTAAAAGTATGCTGGCACCGATGTCTGCGGGACAGTAGTAATGTCTGTGTTCTGCTTGGAATACATGTACAATCTTTCAAACCCCTTCCTTTCACCCTGCCTGAACCCAACAATCAGCCATCTTCAAAATAAATAGCCAGGTAATGTTTTACTGCAATGATTATTTTTTTTTACACGTTTCATAAAATCAGAGCCGTAATAATTGATCATAATCATTATTTAGATTCTGTTCAGCAGTGCTGCCCATTTGTAAGAAAAAAAAGTGACAGTACTGTAGAAAGAGAACTAAATAAGTAAATCAAAGAAGAGAGATAAATCAAACATAAGTGAGTGGTAAACCTGCAGTGAAGATGTATCGACACTAACGGCTGGCAGGAAGTTAGGTTGCATGGCAAGTGCTCCGAAGGCTCGTTCGCCTGCCAACTGGAAGAGCGGTTGCCCAGTCGACAGGCGGGCCGTCGAGGTGGGTGCTGGGGGAGGAGGCACCGTGGGTGTGACGCGTGACGCATCTTGTCCGAATCTCAGTGCAGATTGGGCACTTGCAGCGAACACCACAGCCTCTTGCTGTTGCTGCTGACACGTGCGCTCCAAGGTTTGCTGGAGGTATTTGGAGTACTCCTGAAGAATGCTAGATTTCTCTGCGACCCCGACCGCCGGACAAGGAGATGCTGGCACCCTAGTGACTGTCCCACGAGACGTCGTGGAAGAGGAAGCCAGCGCCTTTGGGGAGATGACGGTGGTGGTGGACGACGGCGTAGTGGGAGTTTGAGGCGTCGCGTCCACCCGAGTTCCAGCCGAGCCGGGTCCGCCATCTGCCATGTTGTAGGCCTGCCCGTGAGCGTGCTGCCCGGTGCTCGGCTCACCTTTGCTGGCATAGTGATCAAGCAGTGTTTGTAATACTTCATCTGGGATGCTGCTGCCATTTTTGTCCTGCAGACCTTTCAAGTCAAGTCCCATTGCTTGCGAGGCATCCAGCAGTGCACCTACCGAACCTGCACATAAGGTCAAGCAAGAGAACATCCAGGAAATGGTTTTGTTTGTGAAAGAGGGGAAAGCAGATAAAGATGTGAAAAATATGAAGGATCATCAAATCCCATTCCCCACCAAAAATTGGTTTCTGAGCCACGTATTTATTACATACACAGGAGGAGAAACTGAGAAAGGCAAGAGAGGGGAAGAAGGAAGGAAGGGTAGGTGAGCGAGTGTGAAAAAGGGATGGGGGGGGAAGGGAAGGGTTTGGAGGGGATGTGTAGGGAAAATGGGAGGAAGGTTTGGTGGGGGGGGGGGAGTAAGAAGTAGGGGAGAAGTCAAAAAGTCTCCCATTTTTGCATATGTAAAAAATAGATGACCCTGGAAATCTTTTTCAGTAATGGTTCTCAAGTAAGGGTTTATCAATGACAAAAGGGGAGCAGGCAAACCATGAAGAAGATTCTCCCAGAACAGTTTGATAGATGCATGCAAACATCAAGTGGCGAGTACAAAACAAATTCCAAAACATCATCATTAGGAATAACAACAATTGCCACCCTATCAGTACTACCAGGGTGAGCTCTGTTATGGTGCAAGCATCTTGTACTACTGGGGAGGGCTGCCCCCTACAAACATTATTTCACCCCCAAACAGGCACTGGGGTAGAGAAACGACTTACATTCGAGTTGATTCACTGCTGCCAAATCTGAATAACCACACAGTAAACACGTGTCACAATAACCTTCATTTTAACCCATTCATACCCATTACAAGGTCTCCTGGGCTCGGCACAACAAACGCCATTCCTGTCGACAGGCAAGATCGGTACGAAAATGAAATCAATCAAACAGAAAAACTACCAAAAGTGGAAAATGAAGAGCTACAATCCTACGCACAGAAAAAGACCTTGGTCACATTGCCCAGTTTATTATTCAAATCCCAGAAGCCGACTCGGCGTTTTCACCGCATGGTAAGACAATCAGATGAAACGATGAGCATGGATCAATGAGGTTCGATAAGATGACAAATCCACGGAATGGCTCAACATAGTTTAAATAATCGGAACGTTACCATTAAGAGAATGTGTAATGCTTGTAGCCAAAGTCAGTGTTTTAAACTCAAAAAAAGGAAGAAGTCAGTTTTACAAAATTGTCCTTTTCTGGCAAGAGGTCGATTTTCAGCGAATCTTTCAAGGGCACCATAGAACGACGTCTACACTAATCCCCTCTGCCTTTCCACCCTTCGTTCAAGAATGTAACATTTTCATTCGCACAATGCACATACCTGTGACACCATCCATGACTCCTCCTTGGTGACCAAGACCCAAGGAAAAGTCTCGATGAGTGTTGGAACTGGCTCCCTGGATATAACGCTTCTTCTTCAGGAACTGCGTGGCATCATCATAGCTGTGTGAAACTTTCCCCCCTCCTCCACCATTGCTTCCACTGTCCACCCCGCCGAGTAGGTCCACATCTCCGGCACCACTGGAGCCCTCCATCAAAGTCCTTTTGTCCAGTAACCCAAAACCAAATTTGTTTGTTTCTGCCTTCAGCACAGGAAGGGCAATGGGTTTTAAAGAGCCACTGCCATCCTTTGCCTTGTTGGCTTTTTTGCGCACATCTCCACGTGCATCGCCATCTATCCGTTTTTTGCCCTGGGCCTCCAACAGGTGGTGCTCGGTCGACTGGACGGCGAGCTGCGATAGATCCACCGTGAAGCCATCTGGGACAACCTTTTCCAGTGGCAAGTGCTTGGGCACTCCATCCAAGCTCAGGTCACTCTTTCCCGGTTGCTTATCGCGAGCCACCAACTCAGCCTTGAAATCAAATCCTTGTACGAGCATACTCGTCGCCACAGCCGCCGCAGCAGCGGCTGCCGCCTGCTGCGCCTTAGTTAGCCTCTTCTTCTTTTTCTTTGGCGGCGCCATTCCGCCAGCACTGGCATTCATGGAAACCCCGACCTTCTTATCCTCTGTTCCAGTCAGACCCCCACCAGTACCGTGGCACATCCGCCGGTGTTTCAGGAGCCTGTCAGATCGCGCAAAGCACTGGGCAAGGAATCATGATGAAGAGGTGGCAACAAAAAGGATACATGTTAAATGTAACCAAAAAATAATGATTTCATAATTATTTAACTCACCATTACAAAGCTAAAAAAGAAAATGTTGCAAACAACACTATCAATGAAAGAAATAGCACAACGCAGTGACATCATAGTTCGTGATGCACTACGAAATTAAGATTTTTTTTTAATTTATGAAAAATCCCAAAACTTCAACTACCAATATGAGCAATAATGTTGGTAATTTAGGTTGCAACCCCAAAAGTTGTGTTTATGTTGCAAACCAAAACATTATGCTCAGGTCACCCTTTTCCGGTTCCTCATCACGTGTATGGGTCACACTCCCTTTTTCTTCCCAATTCCCACATACCAACAACGAAATACGAACGCAACAATGAAAATAACACAGCAAAGCCTTCTTCAATTGGGAATGGCTCGGTACGATCGGAAATTCTCAAACCGAGAGTCTCCGATCGTCATCGTTATGATGCAGGCACAGACTGCAGGGATTCAGAGACAAAGCTTCCAAAAGTTATTTTGCCCAAAACAAATGCAAGCTTTGCCAAAATTGTCAGTTGCACCTGTGCAGGAACTCAGACCATAATCCAGGGCAGCCAGTTGTAAAAACAAAAGTACAGATCGATCACTTCACGAGAAGTTCAATGCACAACAAACAAACAGTCACACCGACCTCACCACCCGCCGCGCTGTCAAACCTGCAAGCAATATTCACACTTGTACGGTTTCTCTCCACTGTGGGTCCGCTTGTGCCGGTCCAGGTGATACTTCTGTATGAACCTCATGTTGCACTGATCACACGAGAACGGTTTCTCACCTGAGGATAAAGCCCACCATGGAAGGATGTATAGGAGAAGGGGGGGGAGGGGGGAGGGTACAATTTTACTTTGTCAGTTGTCAACATTCAACATGGATTGGAATCAAAAGTACAAACAAGCCAATTAAAAGTACAGTTGAGACCGATTCAGGACAGCTAGAGAGCTTGTCACTCACTGCTGTGACCCAGTGTTCATACCCCAGCTCACACCCAAAAAGCAATTGTATAATGTCCAAGGGCCTTTGGTTTTAAGTTGAACTCATTTTAGATAGCGAGACTTAACTCTAAGGAAAGGTACACAGTTAATGCAAGCTCCACATCCTTTATGTAGCCTAATCAAACGATCTTTAAAAATGGGAAGATGCTGCACAAAATGGTAGGCGGTGTTTTCATCAACGTTCATATGAGTAGTCATTCACGCGCCTATCATTAACGCAGCATCGACGTGTTTGTGGAATTCATCGAAGCATCGACGCACTTTACAGCCAGGTGGGTGAGAATGGTAATCTTGCATCACAGGTAACTCTTACGCACGACGGCAATGCACCAGCGAACGCAACCAATCCCATTTTGCATTCAAACACTTCAATTTTTGTTGCAAGGCCAAACCCTCAAATATCTTTGAATGTGGTCTGAGAAATTAAAAGACTGACATAAAAGGAATAACTCAAATCTTATTAAAGTAAAGCCGAGAAATTTGTTGAGGCGTGATTGGTCAAACAATTTTAGAAATCTCTGAACATGAAAATGGATCGTGCCATGTCACCCACCGTATGAACATGCCTTCCTTTCCTTCAACTGTTGCACTTCCCTGAACAATACCATTCCAACAGTAGGCCTATGCAACTCTGTGCTACAAGTGAGACCACTCAATTCAAAACAAACGTAAAACACGAACAGAGGGAGCCAGGGACGCAAGCGGGACGGAGGCAACAGGAGATAAAGAGCATGATGTGGCGACGGAACGAGATCAAATCGGCGTATCAAGCGGTGGGGCAACACGGGTCATTCATTTTGATGAGCATGATATTGAATAAAAGGTTTGTAACAAACTGGGTGCTTATTTTCTTTATTCCTTCAAACAGAGGGAAAAAGAAAATCCATTTAAAAGCAAGTGCAGAGAGCCATTAAAAAAACAAACAAACAAACAAAAAAAGATGAAAAAAGAAAGGTAAACATCAAAAATGTGTTCATCATTTTTAAAAAAAACAAGAAAAACCCCCTCAACTTAGATATAAAAACTGTACGTGCAGACACACGTGTACACGGACATGCATACGGACATACATGCACATGCACACACAAAAAGCAAAGCAAACAGCAGGGCCAGCAAAAGGCTGTTCAAATCAGCCATTAGCTTTGCAGTAACCATTGTACCCGTTTGCAAATAGAATTTTGAACCAAGCGCTTTGCAAATGGCACATTTACCTCGAATCAATCAGAATTGAAGGTTCTCCAAAAAAAAAATAAAAAAAAACATCCGTCAATTTAGGCAGCTAAGATAGAGCGTTGATGGATGGCCATGCTGTAAGCTTGGAGACCGTTGGAGGATCGAAAAAATATATATATAAGGTAAAGTTACCGCTGTGAATTCTCTCGTGCCTTTGGAGCAGATACTTTTGCACAAAGCTCATGTTACACTGGCTGCACTGGTACGGTCGTTCACCTGAGGAACCGGCGGGAAATCAAAGGTTACTGCAAAATATGCACTGCATGTTCAACAGCACTTCTCATTCAACCTCAATTAAAAATTCTAGCAAATGCTGCATAACCACTCACGATATGCAACGGAGGCGAACACATGCTCTTCCTCTAAGAACGACAAGCGAAGATGCGTCTCTGTGGCCGGTGGTTTGCCGATTATGATGAAGAAGATATCAATTTGAGGGGTAGATGTGACGCACGACATCTTACCATGAGACTATCATCAATTTAGCATCAGGATAACACAAATGAGTCGGAGAGGGAGGGGGGGGTTGTGATAGATGGGGATGCACGCCCACCCCTACCAGGCAATGGATTCAATGGCAATTAGGAATATTTTGGTACACAAATATTAATATACACCCAAACTTAGGTGTCATCTATCCATCCTCGGGTACATCAAATCACAAAACAACCATGACTTATTTTGAAGAGAAACATAACGGCACGAGTCAGAACATCCCTCGAGTGCATTCGGGGTAGATCCGCATTGATCAATGGTAGAAAGAGAAAATGGGAAACAGGAGGGGGTCTCCAGCCCCGTGGCCGAAAGTGCTGACCTCGGGTTTCCCTCTGATCTCCCATTCTCACGTCCCAGCACCTCGAGTGCCTCGCTCAGGTTTCCCCCTCTCCACTGACTGCCCACCTCGGGTCTCAAACTACTTCATCCTTGAGCGCCTCCCTCAGGTCTCCCCCAGTATCCTCAAGAAGCTCCATGTGGGCTTCATCGTCCAGCCGCACCGCATGCATCCTCGAGAGACTTCCTCAGATTTCCGGCCACATCCGAGAAAAAAAAACTCCTGGTCAAACACCTACCCCAGCGCAGCAAGTGTCCAAAAAATTCCACCCACCCGAGATAGTGTCTCGAGTCTCCACCCCCTTATTTGCCCGTGACCCAGAGATCCTCGCTCGGGTCACTCTCCCGCAACCCAGAGATCCTCGCTCGGGTCACTCTCCCGCAACCCAGAGATCCTCGCTCGGGTCACTCTCCCGCATCCCAGAGATCCTCGCTCGGGTCACTCTCCCGCAACCAGAGATCCCGCTCGGTCACTCTCCCGCAACCCAGAGATCTCTCGCTCGGGTCACTCTCCCTCCATCCGAGATCCTCGCTCGGGTCACTCCCCTCCACCCAGAGATTCTCGCTCGGTCACTCTCCCTCCACCAGAGATTCTCGCTCGGGCTCACTCTCCCTCCACCCAGAGATTCTCGCTTGGGTCAATCTCCTGCAACACTTGGGTCACTCACCAGTTGAGTATACCATTCCAAAAGTACGCCTATGCATCACTGTGCTAGAAGTGAAACGACTCAATTTAAAACAAACAGAAGGCATGAACAGAGGGAGCCAGGGCCGCAAGCGGGACGGTGGCAACAGGAGAGAAAGGGCATGATGGGGCGATGGAACGAGATCAAATCTTGCATTTCTGTCCTTGACAAACACGGCCGGTGTACCCAGCGGTGGGGCAGCACAGGTCATCAATTTTGATGATCAAGATATTTCAGAAAAGGTTTGTAACTGGGTGCTTATTTTCTTAATTCATTCAAACAGGGAAAAAATCCATCCAAAAGCAAGTGTAGACCATTTATAAACACAATACAATCCTTTTATTATGAGCTGAGAGCCAGCAAAAAAATATTAAAAAAAATAAAAGGGAAGGTAAACATCAAAAATTGACAGACACGTGGTCACTCTCCGCCACCCGAGATATCCTGTCAGGTCAGTTACACGTGACCCTCTGTCGGCCAACTCGCTCGCTGGCGGCCCCGCAACCCGCTCGCGTGCGGCCCGCGACCCACCGTCGACTCACTCGCGCGCGGCCCCGCGCCCCCCCCACTCGTGCGCGGCCCACGACCCCCCCCTCGCGCGCAGCCCCGCTCGTGCGCGTCCCACGACCCCCCCCCCTCACGTGCGGTCCCACGACCCCCCCTCACGTGCGCCGCCCCCCCCCCCCCCCGTCGGCCTGCTCACGCTTGGCCCCACGACCCCCGTCGGCCCGCTCGCTGCTTGGCCCGCTCGTGCGCGGCCCCACGACCTGTCGGCCTGCTTACGCACAGCTCCGCGACCCCTCCCCCCCCCCCCCCCCCGTCGGCCCGCTCACGCACGGTCCCCCTTCCCCGTGACCCTCCGTCGACCCACGGCCCCGTGACCCTCCGTCAGCCGCTCGCACGCGACCCCCTCATGATCATCCGTCGGCCCGTTCGCGGCGCGGCCCCGCGAACCCCCGTCGGCCCGCTCGCGCGCGGCCCCGCGACCCTCCGTCGGTCCGCTAGCGCGTCGGCCCACGACCCCCCGTCGGCCCGCTCGTGTGCAGCCCCGCGACTGGTGTCACGACCTTCACTCGAGCCCCTTTTTTTGAAACTTTTAGATAAAAACACTGTGAGAGGGAGACGATGTCTACCTATTATATCAGCGACATTTCTTCTATCACAATTAATTACATCACACTTACGCTATTACATTTACTAAGTATATAACTGCACTACACTACACTCAGCATGATTAACTCATTGAAGCCATTTCTGCAACAATATTATAAAAGACTCAGTAAGTGGAATGCTTGACAAAGGTATATTATTTTCGACAAATCTAGTATAATATTCATCACAAAAAAAATCCAAATGAGTTAAATAGGAGAATTGGATGGAAACCTCATGGCCTAAACTTGACCAATTTGCTACAGAATCCTCAGAAAATGACCTAGCAATTTGAAAAGGACTTGATGTTCAAAAGGAAGAAAGTTGTTTTTGGCGCAATATACCCCGAGAGAGTCAAACATATCAAGTTTAGTTTCAGTTAAGTCTTAGGTTCATGTTTAGTCTAAATATTTTGTCAGGTCTCCATTTGGGATTTTCACCTTCGTTGAAATAGTGGCATTGAGCTTTTTATATTACTGCTGTGCCATGTTTGGGATTGTTGTTGTTTTCATGATTCCACCCCTCTTTGTGGCTTGCTATGGTGGAGGGATCTCCTCTTCCTGCCATAGGACTATTGAGAAACAATCAAAATAGAGGGGCAACTTAGCTAAATATAGCATAACAATTGTGCATTTTGTGAGGAAAGCACCAAATTTGGCA
>CM068964.1:9053338-9085479 GCA_035128595.1 Eptatretus atami
ATTGGGTGAAAAGGGGTTAGGAGATGGGCAATAGAAAACCCAGGTTTTTATTTTTTTTTTGAAACCCAAATGCTCTGCAGGAATTATACTCCTGCTGTGCCAAGGTGTTGTCCAAGTACTATTTTTCTCCTCTGTACTTGGATCATTGAAAACAAACAAACAAAAATACCACAATGTGCCGTACCACCTTCATATCCAGGAAGTGGAAGGCATCAGAGTAATGCTCCCGATTGTCCCGCACAGAGTAGGCCAGGCCATGACCTGTGCCCGTGGGGTGATGTAGTCCAGTGCCGCCATCCACGTGGTGTGCGTGCAGTGCTGCCAGCGAGCCTTGCTGAACCCTCAGCTCATCACGCAATGCCTTGTCCACTTTAGTATCCTCCATTAGCATGCTGCCTGCTGTGCTCGTCACTATACATGGCACCAAAAGTATAACAAAGTGAGCTGCTGTTACAAACGGATGACACTTAAACTAGTACCAATATTAATGATGCTTTTGTACTGGGTTGGAGAGTGCATATCTACACAAGAAAAACAACATATTCCTCAATCATTGTAAGGTTTGATCATTACACCAATTGTGAAATGTCCAGCTTCATTTCAGAACACATATTGACAATTTAATTTATGATTAAAACAAGGCAGGCCCCTCTGGTCCAAACACAATCATGCTTTCAATTTCGTGACATATTGTTCCACAGATGCTCCGGTTGGTCATGGCAGTAGTCAAACCCGGTGCCTGCAGGGGACCTGACGCAGTACTGCACCACCTGCCTGGGCAGTTGCCTCCTCGGAGTGGCCCTTACAGATGTGCAGGAGGACCACTTGGGTCCCCCGGAGGTCTTACCCCCCCCCACCCCATGGACTGAAGACACCCCACAGCACCACCCAAAACACGACCACCAGGATACCCGTGGGGCCCGGGTCGTTCCACACCCGTGGTCGGGCCTCACTTCCAAATTGTGCTCGGCCAGCCCCCTAGCTGCCTGGTGCATCCCAATCTCCTGGGTGGGGGAATTTCCCCTGAGGTCGGACACACGAGCCAACCCTTGTCTAAATTCGGCCAGGGGACACAGTCCCTCCAAGGCTGTTCTGAAAACAATTTCACAGCCTCAGGTGCCCAATTGTGGCAGCAGGTGGTGGTCCTTTAGCACCTCTGCCTTGTGGACCCACCAACCTGGGCCGACAGCTGCTGCTGGCCTTGGTGGTGGTCATATGGCAGCTTAGCTGCCGGGGTAGCTATCATTTCTTGAAGCGCAACTGTGTCGCTGATGCAGTGCCCCTCTACCAGTACACACACTGGAACTGGTACTCATTTCGCCGACCTCGGAAGGATGACAGGCTGAGTCAACCTCCTGGTGTATTAATTCAGCGGCCGACGGGGCTTGAACTCAGGACCCTAGGATCCCAAGCCGCCACCCTAACCACTGAGCCAAAACCAGGCTTGCTGCTGGCCTTGAGCCTCCTGTTCTCGTGCCTTTTTCCGATTTCCACGAGCGACCAGCTGCTCGTGACTCTTCACATCAAGATAACAAAAACAACAGTAAACCGCCAATTGGAGTTCTCACTCACCCGGTCTCACATTCGCCTGGCCTTTTCCAATGGTGATGCCATTATTTTTTAACACCTCCCCCGTGGGTATTGACAAACACCCTGAAAGAGGTGAGTCGATGACTCCGGGCATCAAGCCGACCCCTACGGGGTCCGTCTCAAACACCCGGGTCCGGATGCGACCCTCGCCAGCACCAGCTCGCACACTCGGCGGATGCAGCCCTGCACACAGGTGCAGGCTCAACCTTGTGTGGCACAGGTTCAACCACAGATGAGCATACCACTGCGGGTGCCAGGTCGCATGTCATGGGCCCTCGAGAGTGGCGGCTCAAACCCTGCAAGATTTAACCGTGCCTCCCAAAACATTGTTTCTTACACCACGGGGGTTGCTTCACACTCCACAGAAGCTGCTTGCCTCGCCCCTGCTAATCCCTCCACCTGGCTGGAGCAGGGAAACATCCACACTAATACAAAGGTAGTCCGGGCCATTTCCAAATTTCTGGAGGATTTCATTTTTATTTTCTTTAATTTCATCCCATTTTGCTTCCACATCTGCAAATTTCACTTGTAATGCCCCATACATTTTTATTCATCTGCACCATCATTGCTTAGAAATCATGTCAGCCTCCCATTCCCAGAGCCGGTGTGAGAAGGACTCCGTGTGCTGCTCATAGTATAGGGAAGCACCTAAACTTGCTGCAACACCGCTATTGCACACCTTGGTCTCAGCCACCATTTTGTATTACTTGGCCACCATCTTTTAATTCTTCACTGGCGTGACGTAGATATCGACCAGGGGAAACATTTTCCTCTCGAATGTGGTGTCCTGTAATTCGGCCATTTACAAAGCACATTGCTTTAGCATGACTGGGAAGTGTTGGCGGAAACAGGCTCCCAAATGGGCAACACGGGCATTAGGGAGGCACGGGTCAGCCCCACAGCCACGGCACCAAAGAGGGACACCACAGCTGCCCAGACTTCCAAAGAGTGAGCGAGCCCCCGGCTCATTACCCCGACTCCAACTGGCCTCCTTGAGCAGCCCCTTCGTCTCAAAGTCACACAGTATTCCTGTGCGCAGCACCTTTTATTACCTACATCGTGGCTACGCCCACAGCACGGTTCCACCAATCAAGCAGCACACAGTTGCTGTCGTGGTGCCATCACACATCGATGTCATTGAGATTCCCATCAAATCATTGCGGGCTGCATGGAGGTTTTTAAAGCCACACACGGGACACAGACAAAGCCAAAACAAAAACCATTCTGTTCATACCTCGTCCTCACCTTGCCTGTTTTCACAGATATGACATATACAAATTACACTCTCCTGTCTAATCCTGATGTCAACTATACCACCTATCAGGGCATACATAAGAACAAGACAATTTCACTAAAACGGGTCCCTGGTTACAGAAAATATTCTGACCTAAACGAACACAAGGACCACGCTAACTTAACATTCTACCGAATTTGTAACTCAACCAACATAATATTTAAACCAGTCCCTTGCAACAAATATAAAACTTTGACAAAAGGTAACTGGAAACACCGAGTTACCTGGAAAACACATTGCAATGTCACGACTCGTCGTCACATTCGCAGATGCCATCATCTCTTCTGCGACGCGATTCGTTCCGGGACGAAACACCACGGTCTCCCCGTCAGTCAATGCTTCCTTCCTCAGCTGCAGTGGCAGTGGCTAATGCCAAATAAACAAACCAAAAAAAAGCAATGTATCAAAGAACAGAACGGTTCAATTGAGAGAAGCTCCCAGTCAAGAAACGACGACACAAATTAGATAATCTGATGCCTGCACAATGTCATTAATTTTAATACACGAGACGTTTAATGCAAATGTAAACTAGAGGGGGAGCACTCGGTAGAGTGCAAAACCTCCGCCGCCAATACTGCTGGGTCACTTAAGTGAACCTGATATACTATTCATTGTAGGTCAAAACGGATCAGACTCTACTGAACCAAGATTGAATAAACAACTAGATCGACACGCATGTAGAAATGCCAAAAAAATTAATCGAAATTTTTTTGAAAAAAAAGTTCAAAATTTGTTTTTTCTCTTAACAATTTTTTTTTTGGGGGGGGGGGGTTGGAAATCACTTAAAATATGTAGAAATGCAAAAAAAAAAAATTTCAAATATTTTTCAAATAAAATCGAAATTTTTTTGAAAAAAAGTTGCAAAATTTTGTTTTTTTTTTCTCTAACAAATTTTTTTTTTTTTTTTTTTGTTGGAAATCACTTAAAACATGTAGAAATGCAAAAACAAAATTCAAATATTTTTTCAAAATGGCCACCATAGCGGCCATATTGGACGTTGGACCAAGTCCAAAATCTAATGGCATGATCCTTGGACCATACCTAATCCCCCACCAAGTTTCGTCGAAATCCGTCCAGGAGTTTTTCCGTATACTGTCACCAAACAAACAAACAAACAGACAGGGGTGAAAACAGTAACCTCCGTCCATCTTCGATGGCGGAGGTTAATTATAGGTGTCCTGAAGAAAGAGGGGATGTGATTAAGTGAAAGAATGACCAGAAACCTTTTGCTGCAATACAACAAACCAAATTTTCCTAATTTCACCGTGACAGCTCACCTCAAGCAGAGATAGTGCTGCACGGTCCTGCAGAAACATTGCCTGAGTCATCGAGGCAGCAGTCGTCATCGCCATAATAGGAGGTGCCGCGGCGTGGTGTTGGAGCTGCAACATATCCGCAGAGACGAGCACTTGAGCGGGGTCTCCGGGCTTGAGAAGGGCACGCTTCAGCTTCTCCTCCAGGTCGCTCTGCATGGCGGTGGCAGGCCAGGCCGGTACCACTTACGAGCCCGCCCTGTGCGGACACCTGCATCAAAATGCTCGGATGGCAGGCCACAGGTTTCCCCTCCGCATCGCACCCTGTAGCGGTTAAGGAAGCAAAATCCATGAGAGGACCATCTGCTAATCATTAAAATTCTGTGTGTTGTTATAAGGCAGTTTTAAAGGAACTGATACAGCAGACATCGTATCCCATTCAACATAACATTTGGAGAAGGGCATTGCATGACATTTCACAAAGAACTATTAATTCTCACGAAATTCGCAATAATTTGACACTGACACAAATTACCTCTGTCGGTAAGGCTTACAAAGGGCAGCAGAAACAAAATAAGGGACAGGAAAATAATAATAAAAAGAAAATGGCGAGAAAAAAAAATGGGATGGGTAAAAACTACTAAATAGAATTTGACACAAATGCGCCGATGGATATTCCTCCACCCTCGTTATATGTCACTACATTGATATGTTTAACATCAATTCAAAGTCACATGAAAAATTAAATGTCACATGAGAGAGAGCAAGAGAGAGAAGAGATAAGTAGAAGAGAGAAATCATCAGATCCTTCCAGCTCAAGTTATGGTCTAAAGAAAAGCCGGGGGGGGGGGAGGAGGAGAAATAACGAAGAGCTGGGAGGGGGGGGGAAATAATGAATAGCCCCCTCCTAACTTCACACCTGATCCTCCCCCTCACAGACTTCGCCCCCTCCCCACACCCTTCCGGCTTCCCCCCGCCCCACACCCTATGCTTGCTCCTTTCCACATTCCTACCTACTAGCAGCAGCTCCTCCCCACGTCGTCGCTAACTGTGTGGACCTCAAACATCTGGGGCCTCCTCTCCAACCTGACAAATCTCTCAATCCAGGCCACTGCCGAAAATAAACCAGACATTATTTGTTTAACAGAAATTGTAGTCCAGAAATTTAACCACAGGATGTCACTGACTTCTTAGTGGCTCTCCCTGACTATTGGCTCCTCCGGTTTGATCGACGTGAACCCCGTCCTGGTGGCAGAGTTTCACCATACATCAAGAACTCCATTTCTCACTCTCCATGTACTGCTCTTACACCTCCCAAATGCCAGGAGTACCTCTGGCTGTGACTTCCCCTCCACTCCCACCTCATGCTTGTCTGTGTGTTGCACGGTCCACCCAATAGTGATGACATCTCTCTCTCAGTCTCAGACAACATAGACCAACTTTTAACCACTCTTCCCAACTCTCTCTTCCTCATAGGTGGTGATTTCAATTGTCACCATGCTAATTGGCTGTGTTGATACAGTGCTTTCAGAAAGTTTTCACACCCCTTCACTTTTTCACATTTTGTTGTGTTAAGGTCTGAATTTGAAATGGATTAAATTGAATTTTTTTGTCACCGATCAACACAAAATACCCCATCATGACAACGTGAAAACATGTTTTTAGAAATCCTTCTTCCAATCATCAGCAAGGTCATGAAATCCATCATCGCAGTTGACATAAAATCATTCCTCATTCCTCATCTCCAAGAGCCTCATCTCAGATCAGCAAATTGGATTCAGACCAGTTCACTCTACATTGGACATGCTGCTTCAACTCCCCAAACAATGGAAGGAGGCCCTCAATATCAGACATGAAATCAGGGCCATATCTCACGACATATGTTGAGCTTTCGATATGGTCTGGCATTCTGCCTTGCTCTCCAAACTATCTGCCTATGGAATCCAAGGCCCACTCCACTTTTGGATTACTGACTTCATCCACTCTTGTCGTCAATGTGTGGCCCTCAACAGAATCCTTTCTTCTCCTTTCCCTGTCAAGGCTGGAGTGCCCGAAGGCAGTGTCCTAGGCCCCCATCCTATTCATAATATTCACCAACGTTCTCTCTGATTTGGGGAAATCGTCTTTATCTTGTTGCTGATGACTCGACCCTCTGTCTTGTTACCCCTCGTCCTTCTAACAGACGGCAACAGCCTCTTCCCTCTCTTCAGACCTTAACAAAATCACAAACTGGTCAAAAACTTTGAATATGTCTTTGAATTCTGAAACATCCCACACTCACTCTCTCTCTCTCTCTCTCTCTCTCTCCCTCTCTCTCTCTGAACGGACGTACCGCAAACCCTCCCATATACATTCTCAACAACCCTCTGAAGAGTAACAATCACTCAAACTCTTGGGTCTCACATTCAGCCATGATCTCTCTCGGGCAAGCCACATTTAAAATTTGGCTGCCAAAGCCAGATGCCGACTGAGCATTCTCCGTCGTGCAAAGCCCTTCGTTGGCACACCTGAGCTCCCATCCACCTACAAGGCTTTCATCCGCAGCTTGATGGAGTACTGCTCTCCCTCTCTGGCTGGAACCCCTGCCTCACACCTTGCTAACTTGACGCCATGGAAATCAAGGCTTCAAGATCATTGGAAACTCTATGTGCTATCAGTTCACTATCACTGACAGGTCAGTGGTTTCTCTGTATTCTTCTGCCCTCTTTCTGGTCTTGCTCTCTGCCATTCCGCGTTGTCCACCACCCCCCCCTCCCCCCCACCAAGGTTTCTGCAGGGCGCACACAGTCCACAAGCAACCCCTCCTCATGAAACTGCATTAATACAGAATTACAGCTCACCTCTACTCATTTGTTACTCTTTTTCCCCGTCTGTGGAACAAACTTCCACACAATTTCGATCTCATTCTTCCTGAACATCTTCAATACAGCTGTTCACCACCATTCATCAATCATCCCCATCCAATACCATGATCTCTTCTACCCTTGCTAACTGCCCCCCCCCCCTTAAATAATTTTTCTTCTGTATCCATCTTGTCCACCCCTTGCATTTTCCCTACCCATCGTTACCGACATCCCTTGTTTGGCAGTCTCCCAGTCTATTTTCTCCCTCTGCCCTGTTGTTGACATTTCCCCCTCTCCTGCTGTTTATTTTGTTATGTTGTGTCCGATACGTTCCACCTCCTCCCTCTTCCACAAGTTTATACAACGGCTGGTGGGGGGGGGGGGGCAGGGGAAAAATAAAAGAGAGGGGGAGAAATAAAGAAATGCTGAAGGGGGGTGGGAGAAAAATAAAGGGTCGACGGGAGGGGGTGGAAAAGGGCCTGCAGCGGTGGGGGGGAGGGGAAATAAAGGACAGGCGGGGGAGGGAGGAATAAGGAAGGGCGGGGGGGGAATAAAGAAGGGCCGGTGGGGAGAAATAAAGAAGGGCCGGGGGAGAATAAAGAAGGGCCGGGGGGAAATAAAGAAGGGCGGGGGAGAGAAATAAAGAAGAGCCGGGGAGAGAAATAAGAAGGGCCGGGGAGAGAAATAAAGAAGGGCTGGGAAGGGGGAGAAATAAAGAAGGGCGGGGAGGGGGAGAAATAAAGAAGGCCGGGGGAGGGGAAAATAAAGAAGGCCGGTGGGGAGAAAGGAAGAAGGGCCAGTGGGGAGAAAGAGACCGGGTAGGGAGAATAAAGAAGGGCGGGAGGGTTGAAATAAAGAAGGGCCGGGAGGGGGAGAAATAAAGAAGGGCCGGGGGGGAGAAATAAAGAAGTGGGGAGGGGGAGAAAAAGAAGGCCGGAGGGGGAGAAATAAGAAGGGCCGGGGGAGGAGAATCTAAAGAAGGCCGGGGAGAGAAATAAAGAAGGGCTGGGAAGGGGGAGAAAATAAAGAAGGGCCGGGGAGGGGGGAGAAATAAAGAAGGCCGGGGGAGGGGGAAAATAAAGAAGGGCCGGGAGGGGGAGAAATAAAGAAGGGCCGGGGGGGGGAGAAATAAAGAAGTGCCGGGAGGGGAGAAATAAAGAAGGGCCGGGAGGGGAGAAATAAAGAAAGGCCGGGGGGGAGAAAGGAAGAAGGGCCGGTGGGGAGAAAGAGACCGGGTAGGGAGAAATAAAGAAGGGCGGGGGGGAGAAATAAGAAGGGCCGGGAGGGGAGAATAAGAAGGGCCGGGAGGGGGAGAAATAAAGAAGGGCCGGAGGGGGAGAAATAAGAAGGCCGGGGGAGGGAGAATTAAAGAAGGGCCGGGGGAGAGAAATAAAGAAGGGCTGGGAAGGGGGAGAATAAAGAGGGCCGGGGAGGGGGGAGAAATAAAGAAGGGCCGGGGGAGGGGGAAAATAAAGAAGGGCCGGGAGGGGAGAAATAAAGAAGGGCCGGGGGGGGAGAAATAAAGAAGTGCCGGGAGGGGGAGAAATAAAGAAGGCCGGGAGGGGGAAGAATAAAGAAGGGCCGGGGGGGGAGAAAGGAAGAAGGGCGGTGGGGAAGAAGACCGGGTAGGGGAGAAATAAAGAAGGGCCGGGAGGGGAGAAATAAAGAAGGGCCGGGAGGGGGAGAAATAAGAAGGGCCGGGAGGGGAGAAATAAGAAGGGCCGGGAGGGGGAAAATAAAGAAGGGCCGGGGGGAGAAAGGAAGAAGGGCCGGTGGGGAGAAAGAGACGGGTAGGGAGAAATAAAGAAGGGCCGGGAGGGGGAGAAATAAAGAAGGGCGGGAGGGGAGAAATAAAGAAGGGCCGGGGGGGGGGGGAGAAATAAAGAAGTGCCGGGAGGGGGAGAAATAAAGAAGGGCCGGGGGGGGAGAAAGGAAGAAGGGCCGTGGGAGAAAGAGACCGGGTAGGGAGAAATAAAGAAGGCCGGGAGGGGGAGAAATAAAGAAGGGCCGAGGGGGAATAAAGAGGGCCGGGAGGGGGAGAAATAAAGAAGGGCCGGGAGGGGAGAAATAAAGAAGGGCCGGTGGGGAGAAAGGAAGAAGGGCCGGTGGGGAGAAAGAGACCGGGTAGGGAGAATAAAGAAGGGCCGGGAGGGGAAATAAAGAAGGGCCGGGAGGGGGAGAAATAAAGAAGGGCGGGGGAGAGAAATAAAGAAGGGCTGGGAGGGGGAGAAATAAAGAAGGGCCGGGGAGGGGGAGAAATAAAGAAGGGCCGGGGGAGGGGAAAATAAGAAGGGCCGGTGGGGAGAAGGAAAGAAGGGCCAGTGGGGAGAAAGAAGACGCGGGTAGGGAGAAATAAAGAAGGGCCGGGAGGGGGTGAAATAAAGAAGGGCGCGGGAGGGAGAATAAAGAAGGGCCGGGGGGAGAAAATAAGAAGTGCCGGAGGGGAGAAAAAAAGAAGGGCGGAGGGGGAGAAATAAAGAAGGGCGGGGGAGGGAGAATCTAAAGAAGGGCCGGGGGAGAGAATAAAGAAGGGCTGGGAGGGGGAGAAATAAAGAAGGGCCGGGGAGGGGGAGAAATAAAGAAGGGCCGGGGGGGGGAAAATAAAGAAGGGCCGGGAGGGGGAGAAATAAAGAAGGGCCGGGGGGGGGAGAAATAAAGAAGTGCCGGGAGGGGAGAAATAAAGAAGGGCGGGAGGGGGAGAATAAAGAAAGGCCGGGGGGGAGAAAGGAAGAAGGGCCGGTGGGGAGAAAGAGACCGGGTAGGGAGAAATAAAGAAGGGCCGGGAGGGGGAGAATAAAGAGGGCGGGAGGGGAAATAAGAAGGGCGGAGGGGGGAGAAATAAGAAAGGGCGCGGAGGGGGAGAAATAAAGAAGGGCCGGGGAGGGAGATATAAAGAAGGGCCGGGGAGGAATAAAGAAGGGTGGAAGGGGAGAAATAAAGAGGGCGGGGAGGGGGGAGAAATAAAGAGGCGGGGGAGGGGGAAAATAAAGAAGGGCCGGGAGGGGGAGAAATAAAGAAGGGCGGGGGGGGAGAAATAAAGAAGGCCGGGAGGGGGAGAATAAAGAAGGGCCGGGAGGGGGAGAAATAAAGAAGGGCGGGGGGGGAGAAAGGAAGAAGGGCCGGTGGGGAGAAAGAGACCGGGTAGGGAGAAATAAAGAAGGGCCGGGAGGGGGAGAAATAAAGAAGGGCCGGGAGGGGAGAAATAAAGAAGGGCCGGGAGGGGAGAAATAAAGAAGGGCCGGAGGGGAGAAATAAAGAAGGGCCGGTGGGGAGAAAGAAGAAGGGCCGGTGGGAGGAAAGAGAACGGGTAGGGAGAAATAAAGAAGGGCGGCGAGGGGGAGAATAAAGAAGGGCCGGGGGGGAGAAATAAAGAAGGGCCGGGGGGGGGAGAAATAAAGAAGTGCGGAGGGGGAGAATAAGAAGGGCCGGGGGGGGAGAAAGGAAGAAGGGCCGGTGGGAGAAGAGACCGGGTAGGGAGAATAAAGAAGGGCCGGAGGGGGAGAAATAAAGAAGGGCCGGGAGGGGAGAAATAAAGAAGGCCGGGAGGGGAGAAATAAGAAGGGCCGGGAGGGGGAGAATAAAGAAGGGCCGGTGGAGAAAGGAAGAAGGGCCGGTGGGAGAAAGAGACCCGGTAGGGAGAAATAAAGAAGGGCGGAGGGGGAGAAATAAAGAAGGCCGGAGGGGGAGAAAAAGAAGGGCCGGGGGGGGGAGAAATAAAGAAGTGCCGGAGGGGGAGAAATAAAGAAGGGCGGAGGGGGGAAAATAAAGAAGGGCGGGGGAGGGAGACAATAAAGAAGGGCTGGTGGGAGAGAAAGAAAGAAGGGCCGGTGGGGAGAAAGAAAGAAGACCCGGTCGGGACAAATAAAGAAGGGCCGGTGGGGAGAAAAAAGAAGGGCCGGTGTGGAGAAAAAGAAGGGCCAGTGTGGAGAAAGAAGGGCCGGTGGGGAGAATAAGAAGGGCCGGTGGGAAAAAAAGGGCCGTGGGAGAAATAAAGAAGGCCGGTGGGGAGAAATAAAGAAGGGCCGGTGGGGAGAAATAAGAAGGCCGGTGGGGAGAAAGAAAGAAGGGTCGGTGGGAGAAAGAAAGAAGGCCGGTGGGAGAAAGAAAGAAGGGCCGGTGGGGAGAAAGAAAGAAGGGCCGGTGGGAGAAAGAAAGAAGGGCGGTGGGGAGAAGAAGAAGGGCGGTGGGGAGAAAAGAAGGGCGGTGGGGAGAATAAAGAAGGGCCGGTGGGGAGAAATAAAGAAGGGCCGTGGGGAGAAATAAGAGGCCGGTGGGGAGAAATAAAGAAGGGCCGGTGGGAGAAATAAAGGGCCGGTGGGAGAAATAAGAGGACCGGTGGGAGAAAGAAAAGGCCGGTGGGGAGAAATAAAGAAGGGCCGTGGGGAGAAATAAAGAAGGGCGTGGGAGAAAATAAGAAGGCCGGTGGGGAGAAATAAGAAGGGCCGGTGGGAGAAATAAAGAAGGGCCGGTGGGGAAAGAAGAACCGGTGGGGGAGAAAGAAAGAAGGGCCGGTGGGGAAAAGAAAGAAGGGCCGGGGGGAGAAAGAAAGAAGGGCCGGTGGGGAGAAAGAAAGAAGGCCGGTGGGGAGAAAGAAAGAAGGGCCGGTGGGAGAGAAAGAAAGAAGGGCCGGTGGGGAGAAATAAAGAAGGGCCGGTGGGGAGAAAGAAAGAAGGCGGTGGGGAGAAAGAAAGAAGGGCCGGTGGAGAGAAATAAAGAAGGGCCGGTGGAGAAAATAAAGAAGGGCCGGTGGGGAGAAAGAAAGAAGGGCGGTAGGGAGAAGAAAGAAGGCCGTGGGAAAGAAGGCGGTGGGGAGAAATAAAGAAGGGCCGTGGGGAGAAATAAAGAAGGGCCGGTGGGGAGAAATAAAGAAGGGCGGTGGGGAGAAATAAAGAAGGGCCGGTGGGGAGAAATAAAGAAGGGCCGGTGGGAGAAATAAAGAAGGGCCGTGGGGAGAAATAAAGAAGGCCGGTGGGGAGAAATAAAGAAGGGCGGTGGGGAGAAATAAAGAAGGGCGGTGGGAGAAATAAGAAGGGCCGGTGGGGAGAAATAAAGAAGGGCCGGTGGGGAGAAAGAAAGAAGAGCCAGTGGGAGAAATAAAGAAGGGCCGGTGGAGAGAAATAAGAAGCTAGGGAGAAGAAAGAAGGGCGTAGGGAGAAAGAAGAAGGGCCGGTAGGGAAGAAGAAGAAGGCCGTGGGAGAGAAATAAAGAAGGGCCGGTAGGGAGAAAGAAAGAAGGCCGGTAGGAGAGAAGAAAGAAGGGCCGGTTGGGAGAAAGAAAAGAAGGGCGGTAGGGAGAAAGAAAGAAGGCTGTAGGAAGAAAGAAAGAAGGGCCTCGGGGGGGGGGGGGGTGGGGAGGGAGAAATAAAGAAGGGGGTGGGGGGGAGAGAAATAAAGAATGGCTGTGGGGGGGGGGTAAATAAATAAGGGCTGGCGGTGGTTGGGGGGAGAAGAAAGGGTAGGGGAGGAGGATATCTAACTGTATAGAAATAGCTAAAGTATTAAAAATATTTAATACATACATTATTATCCAGCAGTTTGTGATAGGTTATAACAGAAGTTCTTTATGAATATAGTCTTTGTATTTGTTGTTCTACACTGTATAATCGAGTAATACAATGATCAGGCTGGTAAACAGTGCATCAAACAAAGGAAGGAAGGAAAAAAAAATTGCAGATGACACCAATTCCATCCTTGAAGAACAAAGTAGTTTATCAGAAAAGAAAAACAAAACCCGTTTAATTGGCTTACAGGAGCACAGTCAAAAAGTGAGGCTAGACTATTTATTTTCATCAATGTCGAACGCTGAGGGAGGAGCATGCGTACATATCTCACATGCAGGACAACAATAACTCGAATGGACATCAGTATTCTTTTACACAAATTTGAAGGAAATTTCGAGAAAATGCACAAAACAATACAAGTGATTTGAACCCAGGGTTACAAGTGTTGAGAGGGGAACAACAGCGAGGCGAAGCGTTCACATCACTTGATATGACGATGCCAGAAAATATAAAGTTTTGCACAATGAAACGTGCGGTTTGGGGTGGATTTCGACATTCAATGAGCATGACAGGATTCACTCAAATTGTGCCACAATTGACCAATGACATAGCTGCCATGGAAAGAGTTAGACCATGAAGCAACTAAATCGATTCCGGGGGCTATTTAGGTTCACCAATGAGGAGTGGCTGAGGGTGACAGCACCTTCTACAATAAAAGAAGCAGTGTGCATGTCCGTGCGTGTGCACGTTTGAGTTCCACCCATTGGTTGGACAGTTCGACTGACTCCACCCACAATTTCTATACGACGGCCTCCATATTTCTATACTCCGTATAGGTCTGTCTTGTAAGCCTCTTTTGTAAGGCTCATGCTTTCAGACTCTCTCACAACTTTATCTTAACTTGAATTTGAGATCTAATTTCATTTTTCATTGTGACAAAAAATTGTTTAAGACTCGGTTGCAAAAAAATATGGGGGGGGGGGAAGAAAAGAAGAAAAAATAAATTTAACAAGGACAAATGTGTCCAAGAGCCGCGTCCTAAAGTTTTTGTCTTCACAAGAAGAAGAAGAAGAAGAAGAAGAAGAACAAGAAGAAGAGAAGAACGCGGAGCTCTCTTAGAGCCAGCGTTCGCAACGCACGCGGCTAAAAACTCAGACAGATATTGATGTTTTAAAAGGCAAAACATGTTAATAGCCATTTCTGGTCAGGCATGATGTGGGGGGGAGAGAGAGGAGAAAGGTGGGGGGGAGGAAGAGCAAGAGTGGGAGAGAGTGGGGTGGGGAAAGAGAGGGTAGAAGGGGGGGGGGACAGAGTTGTTGTTTCGTATGTAGCCTGTGGCTGCTGGTTGCATCATCTTCTGAAAGCGGGGCTGTACCGCGACAGAAGGAAAATTGAAAGTCTGTTTGGCTTCAGTACAGGGCTAAAGAAAGACTTAATGTTGATATTGATTACATGTAGAACCTCCAATAAGGTAAAATGTGTTTGCAGTGTGCTGCATGTGCACAGTTACAGCAAAGTGATGTACATATAGTTTGTAAAGTAGCAAAGATTCACTTGGGAAAACTTCGTCATGCCAAACTTAAAAGAGAGACCACTTCCTGTGTGTACGACAGTACTACATTGTATTCAGATGTCTAATACTGTTATTCATGTCCAAAAGCCATATTTGATACTTTTTACCTCCACCACTGAAGGTGAAGGAGGTTATGTGTTCACCCGTCCGTCTGTTTGTTTGTGTGCATGATATCTCAAAAAGTTATGTACGGATCCAGATGAAATTTTGTGCACAGGTTGGGTGTGTGACAAGGACGAACTGATTAGATTTTGGTGAAGATCTGAATCCGGATTCGGATCTGATAATTTTTGAAGTGATTCTTCACCATTGAGAGATAGGGCCAAAAATGATATGTAACACGGTATTTCAAAAATGTATTGGGCCAGATATGGTCTCGTAGATCAGGCATGACGTGGTGGAGGTATCCACTCTACCGAGTGCCTTTCTAGTTCTGTTTTAATTGCTTTCTGCTTTGATCCATCGACCACATATCAGAAGTGAGATTAACAGTGTATCTTTCGGGCCTCTAAACAGCACTAAGATAACTAAATATTGTTGCCTGGTAAATGTAATAACTCCAATAAAGTAGGATGTGAGTGTTTGATCGATTGTCTTATTGCATACATGTACAATCATCGATATTTGTTGCTCTGATCAATATGGAAGGATGTTATTCAATACATGTGCCTCATTCTATGATGAATATCAAGTGAAAAGGAATAAGTGGTGGTGATATTTTTTCACATGTCAGAATTGCATGTGTAGGTTTACTCACAGTCAAAATGTAACTGGTTGCGTGTGTGTGTGTGCGTGTGTGCGTCAGGAAAAGTGTCTTTCTGTTTAAGATCACTGTGGATCGTTGTGAATGAGAACAAGAACACAACTTGCAGGCACAACGTGAGAGTAAACTTCAGTTACTTCAAGGTTAATGCAATTTCAAGCCAACAGTGACAAGGACAACTATTTGAGAGTGAGGCTCAAAGCAAATCCAAAAACTCAGTGTTCTTTGTGCAAAAGTTATTAATTTATTTGCTGATTGCGTGAAATAAGTGTGGAGATTTCGCATTTCATTCACTCAATTAAATAGCCAAAAAGTAAATGTTTAATGTTTAAAAGCTTCCTCAAAAATGTTTATTAGCGATTTACTGCATTTATTGATCACTGAAGTAGGTTAACGTAGATTATTGAGACAGCACAATCCCAAACAAAAATCAGCAATCAGACAACCTCATCAATGACTACGCTTCAATCAGTCCACAAACCCACCATTCCCAGAAACAGATCGATCACCAAAACGATGAAGAAATTTAAACTTGACAATGAGCCTCAACCACCCTTTCACTCTTCAATCAGTTCGAGATCTGATAAAAAAAATGTCAAAAACCCCAATTCTACAGAACCAGACAATATCTCAAATATCCACCTGAACCATCTAGGCCTGTTAACCATGAATGCACAAGCTAAACATACAACCACTCATGGACACAATATTCCCTTCATTTGTAAAAAGCAATCATTATACCGACAATGAAATCGAACAAACCTCCCAGTAGCACAACATCATAAATCGACCCGTTTCCCTTTTAAGCACCCCAAACAAAATACTGGAAGGGCTCACCTGAAATAAAATCTCCCCTTTTATTCCTCCAGCCCTATCACAACATGGCTCTCATCCACTACACTCAACAACCACTCATCTCTCTACATCAACACAATACATTCTAAATGGCTTCAACAAAAAACAACCTCCATTGAGAACAGTCCTCACAGAAATAGATATGAATCAAGCTTTTGACACTGCACCCCACCATCGTCTCAAAGGAAAAAAACAAAATAAATCCTCAACACCAACATGCATACCAACAATAAGAAGTGGTTGGCAAACTTTCTATCCGGTTGCCAAGCTCAAATAAACAACTACCACACCCTCGATTCCTTCAGATTTCTATCTAGCTGCGTCCTACGGGGATCTGGACTTTCTCCTTCACTCTTAAATTTACTCCTCCATGACCTCCCAGCCCAAGCCGACTCACTCTTCCTATGTAATAGCCGATATGTTGACCGTAATCTTTAATGCCGTTCACATTGAATGGACCGTTTGTTCAAAAAAATTTACTTCGATGTTGGAGAACATGACGGAGAGATGAGTTTCTGACATGCAAGAGGACATACTCACGTTCCAACAATACACAATTCATAGACGTGCTGACATCCCATTATCATTATGTGTCTCAGTCATAGACTCCTATAGAGAAGGACTGGAACCTCACGATCTCGGGGTTTGTAACTTGAGTCTGAAGGATTAACTTGAGTCCGGGGCTAAAATGACTTCTAGAAGGGCTAGAGACACGATCTCGGGATCCATATAGGGGTTTTTGAGGACGGCGAGTTCAATAGTGTCATTTTCAACACCACCTGAGGTCATCTTCAAGGTCAAAAGGTCATATTTCAAGGTCAAATTACTGAATTTTGGTATTTTTTGCCCGTTTTTGTGTCCAACTCATAGAGGAAAACTTTTGTAAAGTCTATGACAAAACATGACATTGTGCACCTACTGCACCTACTTGCTGATTTCTATCATCGTTAACTAATGTATGTTTTGTTTGTTTCTCTTTCAGAAACTGTCCAGCTGGTGATCTCACAGGATCTTTGTGTTGTTTCCTGCTTTGGTGACAATATGCCACATCGTTGCAGCTGCTTTGGTTGTAGAGGAAACTATGATGGGACGCCTTATGTAAAGGTCGTATCCTTCCCAAAAGATCCTGAGGAGAGGGAGAGATGGATATTGGCCATGCCAAATGAGAAAGAAAGCTTGAGGTGCTGAAAGGAGATATATATTTGTGAGACACATTTCAATTGTGATTGGGTGTCAGTTAGGGGTGGCAAACGACCAAAGAAACCCCCATCAATATTTCCTGGAGTACCGAAATCAGCTTTGAAGCAGGTGACCTAGCCCCACGCCCAACATCATCTCTACGTCAGAATCAAGAGCTAAGAAGATGCAGGCAGCTGATGAGGCTGCAGACAATATCCAAGATTTCGACCACTTCTGTGCTAAAATCAGCTCCTATTTTCCTGGCTTTAACGTCATAAAAGACCAGGAAAACCTTTACCTATCAAGAACTGATGCTACTGGACAAACTGTCAGCAGTTCTTTCATTTCCAACAAGTTCACTCACCTTTTGGATTTCTATTCTTGAATAGAGTTGAGAAAGATGGCATTGAGGTGCCCAAAGACTTTTTCCTTTGCAGAAAGAACAGCCTGCTCTCAAAATGGTCCAGATTAGATCCATAACTGACCAGGTAAACATCTATGAATGCACAAGCAAGGAAATTCTTCAGCTTGTAATAAGCCAGCTCTGTTGGATGACTGAGGCAACGAGCTTCCTCATTTCACCTTCCTTCTGTCGCAGCTGCATCTTATGTTCAAACCTCTTGATCGTCGCCGATTTGATACTGATACTATGATTTTCGCAATGCAGCTTCACAACATATCACCCAGTGCATACAAAATGATTCGTCGATCCGGCTTAATCATTCTACCATCAACAGGTAAACAGATGCTTGCTAGTAGTCAGCAGGACTCCAACTCAAAACCTTGTTCGACCAGCTTAAACCACAGCAGCGTTTGGTCAATTTAATGTTTGACGAGGTAAAGCTGGTCGAGACATTGCGATTTTCTGGAGGGCATGTTGTAGGATATGCTCAAATGCAGCAGCGGTGGTGAACAGAAATGCTTGCTTCACATGCTATGGTTGTTGAAGTTGCCTGCCATTTCGGTGGTCCACGCTATATTCTACGATTTTGCCTGCAAAAAACGAAACTGCCGATCAGCTGAAGGACTCCTTATCGAAGCTGCATCAGCTGTAGTTGGTGCTGCGGCGGTACTGTGATTTCTTTGATATGTAACAATTGCAATACAAGCAGTGTTTATTCAAAACTTGGAGGACCAGGAAGTTGCAAGTGCTGTCAATTCAAGAGCAATCTATGTTCTTAGTGTACGATACGTGCAATCTTCAAAAATGTTCGCAAACTGGATTACTGTGATGGCAGAACTCTCATTTGTCGTAGATGGTAATGAGTACAAAGTTACTGGAGTGATTTCAGAAGGTTTATGAGATCGACCGGGCTACTCCTATTCGCTTAACCAAGCTGACGCCACCGCTGTTTTCCCCAAGCCCTTCAACGCCAGAGCGTACCATTGGTATGCCAAGTGTTCAATGACAAGACTGTCGCTGCTTTAAAGACTTCAAGGATTCACTGGGCATCAGGAAGGCACAATCATCTCACCCAAGATAATGAGTGAGTGGTTCAAGATGATGAACGTGAAAGACCGTTTCTCAGCTATCCATCTGCGCGACGAATCCAGACAGCCTTGGACAGCAGCTGTACAAGTTTCACTAGGCTGGAGCAGGCCTGCCAAATTATATCTACCTGCGCATGGCAAGGAGGTGTGTCGGAAGCTGAAGCTAACTCAGCAAACTGCTGAAGCCTTCACTGTGTCCACACGTAATAATGTGGATGCTGCCAAATTGCTTCTGGCAGAGAAAGACTTGACTACGTTCTTCCTGCTATATTTGCAGATGAAGCCTTGGAAAAGTTTTTCGGCCAAGCAGGCAAAGAAGCGGTGGAAACTTCTACATTGACGTAGTTGAATTATGGCTGCAGCTAAAATTGTAAATTTGCAAACACTCATTAAGCATGACATTATGCCGAATCTAGTTCTCGTGTGATTGATTGCGACAAGAACTGTACACTTCCATAAATCCAGATGAGCGAAGTGAACTCATTGACGGAGATTACTCTCAAGACACTCAGGATCTCTTGGGTTCTGACGATGCCCTTAAGCATAAAGTAGTTTATTTGGCCGGACACCTTGTTCTAAATATGGCGATAGCACTAGTTATGGAGGAGATCATTGATGATGAAGATGGTACGAGGTGTCATCTGAGTTTCTAGATAATTTGAATAGAGGTGGATTGAGTGTGCCGACTATGTCAACGTCTTTTTTGTACATAATGCCTATAATTTGTATGACAAGACTAAAATGCGTTGCCGTTTCATTTTGCGAGCTGTTATCCTCTGTAGATGCACCTTTAGCTAGTAGTAATGCTGCATGTATACTTTAGCTAACATTCTATTGAAGATCATGTCCTCAATGTAAGTGACAAAGAAAAAGCTTTGGGATGCCTCAGGAGGCAAGAAAAGCTCTCAACTAGTGATAGACATAGACATAGTTGTATAGGCATAGTGTTGTGACATGCATATAATGTTTATGTAATACGATATATGACAATAAATATCAAAGTTTGACAGCTCTACACACATTGCATCTTATTACAATCAGCCATCTCTCACGTTTATGAGTTAGCACACAAAACGGGCAAAAATACCAAAATTCAGTAATTTGACCTTGAAATATGACCTTTTGACCTTGAGGATGACCTCAGGTGGTGTTGAAAATGACACTATTGAACTCGCCGTCCTCAAAAACCCTATATGGATCCCGAGATCGTGTCTCTAGCCCTTCTAGAAGTCATTTTAGCCCCGGACTCAGTTAACAAAACCCCGAGCATGGGAGGTTCCAGTCCTTCTCTATAGGAGTCTATGGTCTCAGTACTAGAGGCACCTGTTCCCAATTGGAGCTGCCAGGTCATGTTATTATCTCTATGATTATTATTAATACCATAGCAAGCCTGGTGTTGGCTTAGTGGTTCGGGTGGCGGGTTTGGGATCTTAGGGTCCTGAGTTATAACCCTGTCAGCCACTGAATAAACATTAGGTGGGGTTGACTAAGCCTGTCATCCTTCCGAGGTCGGCAAAACAAGTACCAGTGAACTGGTATTAGGGGCATTGCATCAATTGTGCCCCCATACTCGGGAGCAGTGGCGATGCACCGTTGATCATAGCCAGTTGAAAGCTTCCACAAAAAGTGGAAGTATAAAAATAATAATAAAACTAATAATAATAATAACTAGCATCCGTTGAAGACAAAGTCTTCGATATCCCCCGCCATAGTAAAAAAATATTTTTTAATCTGTAAACATGAAAAGGCACGAGTTCACCACTTGCTTGATATGTGTACCAAATTTCGATAAAGATATATTTGAGGGATTTGTATTAATATAGGTACCTAATGACACGCAAAAAGTAATAGAAATTCTAATTATTTGTACTATAGGATGTTTTAATCATTGTAGATTTCTTAGATCATGATAGTTTTTATATTCACAACTACAATTCTGTAAACTTTAAAAAAAAAAACTCTTGGGAACGCCCCTAAAAATTTCCTGAAAGGAGCGATACCCACATTGACGTCAACTACAGTATGACAAAAGGCTCAGCACGTAAATTATCGGTTGGTGTCTACAGTAATTCTATTGGCTTCCTGTGTGTTTTCCACATTGATTGGTCGACTCAATCGCTTCGTTCATTTATTGCTTTAAAATAATCGAACTTTTGGTTTTTGAATAATGGATGACATGGATTTTCATTTTTCTGGTAAACGAAGTGAGATGTGAGAGAAATGAAGGATTTTGGTCTGAAAACATGGAGATATTGTCGGATAACATAAGTCCGCATAAAAAGGTTAGAAGTTCAGGCAAGCTCGGAATGAAGTACGGCCTTACCAGTTTCGTAGCCTGAAAGCAGGAAAAGCAAGGAAAAATGGCTGATAAATTCCACGGAGATTCTGATAATCGGAGTGAGACATACGAAGGAAACTTGCATAACATAACTGGTTAGAAACTAAATCCTAATTACGTAAATTCAAAATAATGTTAAATTCGACTTGCATATCTGCTGATATCAGAAATATTTTAGTGAGGTGAATGACCAGTGTAGCTTAGCGGAAATGTTTTCCACGGCGAATTAATGCACAAGCAAGGCCAGCGCATGTCATCGGCCATATCTCTCGCGCAAAAAAAGCATCTCGCTGTTCGGCATCTGATGATAAACTTGTGTGCAGAACCAAACGTTTGCGAGCAATTGTCTAGAGTAGTCCGATAAATCTTACGTTCTGCTTTGCATTTTATTTATTTTATTCCTACTTGTGTCCATCGTATAGCGCCAGTGAAAAAATGAAGAAAAGAGAATAATAAACGAAAGCTACAGACGTCAGATTTATCGGCCTAGTCGGAACGGACGATCGGAATTTATCGGACGACACACAGATGTCTCTGTGTCTGTCTCTGTGTCATGTCTATCTGTTGTCATTTGATCTGTCTCGTGTATGTCTGTGTAGTCTGTCTCTGTCGTGTGTGTCTCTTGTTGTGTGTGTCTCTGTTCTGTATCTCTGTGTGTCATGTGTCTTATGTGTGTGTCTGCGTGTCCTCCTGTTGTGTGTTCTGTGTGTCTGCTCTGTGTGTGTCTTTGTATGTGTCTGTCATCTGTCTCTGTGTATTGTCTCTGTCTCTGTGTGTGATCTCTGTTCTTGTCTCTGATGTGTTGTCTCTGTCTCTGTGTGTGTCTCTGTCTTTTTGTGTGTAGTCTGTGGTTTCTGTTTGCATGTGTGTGTGCTCTCGATGTGTTGATTTGGTGTCTGCTATGTCTGTGTAGGTGTGTTGTGTGATGTTTGAGATTATGTTTGGTCTTCTGTTCTGTGTATGTGTGAGTGTTGTTAGGGTGAATGTTGTTCGTGTGTGTGTCGTCGTGTGGTGGTGTTCATGTGTGTGTGTGTTGTGGTGTGTCTCTGTCGTGTGTGTGTGTGCTCTGTCTTTGTCTGTGTGTTGGTCTCGTGTCTCTGGATGTGTTGTCTCTGTCTCTGTGATGTGTCTCTGTCTTAATAGGTGATGTGTTCTCTGTCCTCTGTGTAAGTGATCTCTGTTCTGATAGTGTGATCTTTGTCTCATGTGTGTGATATCTGTTCTGATGTGTGTATCTGTCTCTGTGTGTTGTCCTACTGGTACTGTAGTGTGGATCTCTGTCTGTGTGTGTATCATGTCTAATATCATGTGTGATGTTCTCTTGTCTCTGATGTGTGGTCTCTGTCTTTCTCGATGTTAGTGTCTCTGTCTATGTAGATAGTGTCTCTGCCTCTGATGTGTGTCTTATGCCTCTGTGTTGTGTCTCTGCCATCTGTGTTAAAAAAAAGTGTATCCTGCTCTGTGATGTGTCTCTGTATCTGTGTGTGGTCATCATGACCATCTGTTGTAGTACTCTGCCTTTTGATGTGTGATTCACGGCTCTGTGTGGTACTCTTGCCTCTGTGTTGTGTTCATAGCACATCTGTGTGTGATCTTATCTGCCCATCTTGTGATGTTGTCTCTGCTCTGTGTGCTGTTCTCAATGCCTCTGATGTGTGTACCTCTTTCCGCCTCTGTGTGTGTCTCTGCCTACTGTGTGTGTCCTCTTGCCTTCCTGTGGATGTAGTCGCTGCCTTTTAGATGTGTCCTTCTGCATCTTGTGTGATGTCTCTGCCTCTTGTGTTGTCCTCTGCTGCTGTGTGTGTGTAATCTGCCTCTGTGATGGTGTTCTCTCTGCCATCTGTGTGTGTATGTCTCTGCTCCTTTTGTAGTGTGTTCTGCTGCCATCATTGTGTATAGTGTCTACTGCTCTGTGTGTGGTGTATCATAGTCTCTGTGTGTGATGTTCCTTGCTCTGTTGTGTATATGCCATCTGTGTTGTGGTGTCTCTGCTTAACTGTAGTGTGAGTGTATCTCTGGAGCCTCTGTGTGTTAGTGGTCTCTGCTCTGTGGTGTAGGTGTCTCTTGCCTCTGTGTTTGTTATCTCTGACTTTGATAGTGAGCTGTCTCTGCCTATGTGATAATGTCTGACTGTTCCTCATGAGGTGTTGTCTACTGCTCTGATGTGTGTCTCTTGCCTACTGTTAGTGCTGCCTCTGTGTGTGATCCCTACTTGCCCTGAATGTAGATGTCTCTGTTCTCTGTAGTGTGTTTTATGACTCTGTGTGTAGTCCTTGCCTCTGTGTGTGTCTCTGACATCTGTGTTTTGGCTAGTCTCATAGACCTCTGTGTGTGTCTCTGCATCATGTGTTGTCTCTACTCTCTGTGTGTGATATTGCATCTTGTTGTGTCACTCTTAGCTCTGTTGTGTGTCCTTGTCTTCTTGGTGTGTGATGTTCATCTGTTCTACTGTGTGTGTTATGTCTTCTGTGTGTGTCTACTGTCTCTGTGTTGTCTTTGTCTCTGTGTGTGTTCTGTGTTAGGAGTCTCAATGTATCTAAGTGTGTGTTCTGTCTTACTTGGTGTGTAGTCTCTGTCTGTATGTTGTGGATGATATATATGTGTGTGTACTATTGGTGTGTTCATGTAATCTTGTCTCTGTGTCTGTGTCTAGATTCTCTGATGTGGATGTTCATACTTCATTTGTGTGTTTCTCTGTATTCTGTGTGGTCTCTGTCTTAATGTTGATGTCCTCAGTCTTATGCAGTGTGTCTCCATGTCTTTGTGTGTCTCTGTCTTACTGTCTATTGTGATGTAATCTGTCTCTCTACTGTGTCTCTAGTCTCTGAATTTGTGTGTGTTCTGTCTCTTCTGTGTCTCTGTGTGGTGCTCTGTGTTACATAGTCTCTGTGATGTGATCTCATTATGTTAGTCTATGTTTTGTCTCATGTTTCTTTGTGTGTGTCATCATGTTCTGTGTGTGTGTTCCTGTCTCTGTGTGTGGTACTGTTGTGTGTAGTTTCCTGTGTGATTTTGTGACGTTGTTTCCATTCTTAGTCTCGTCTCTTGTGGTTTTGTGTCTTTTCTGTTATTGTCTCTAGTGGGTGTCCTCTGAGTGGTCATCTGTCTCTGTGTGTGTCTCTGTCTCTGTTGTGGATGTCATTTAGTGTAGTTTTTTCTGTCACTCTGTTCACTGATGTACTGTCTCTTGTGAGTAGATCTCTGTCTATTGTGTGTCTCTGTCTCTCATCATGTTGTCTCTTGTTCTTTTGTGTGATGTCATCATGTATCTTGTAATCTGTATCTCTGTCTATGTCTCTGTCTGTGTACACAGACAGAAGACACATTATACTGAAGACACATAGCAACGTGTTTAGTGAATACGACATGGGTTTAGGTCAGATTAATAATAAATAATTGCAATAAACTGATACATTATATGATTTTATTGACGGATACGTGGCTTGAAAATTTATTGACAAAGAAGTATTGAAATTTATATGGGTGCGCATATAAAAAGCGCTTAGAGTTAATATAAAACTCGATTTTATAGACTTTCGAAAAATAATATACTTCTATCTAAATAATTTTTTTCGGATTTTATTTTCAAAAATTTTAATCAAAGATCCATTGCTAGGTTCAAAAATCTAATCTAGGTAGCGTCCATAGCACAAGGTCTTGCTCTATTAGCTATACACATATTACTGGTTATGTAAATACAGTCAAGTTTCATCAAAAATCGGCTATGAACTCTTCTATGAGCTTTCACATAGAGCTGTCCATTACATTATCTATACAGACAGACTCTAAAACCTAGAATAAACGAGTAGTCCTACTAGCGATTCTTACTCCAAAATTCGTTGGATATCCATTAACTTTTCTGCAACCGTAGAGGATTTTACAAAAGGAAAAATCTCTTCAATGAATTTTCATTCTCCTGCATTAGGTCAATTGGCACGAGCAACGGTGAAGATTGTTAAGATTGCAATTTTATGTTCGATTCAATAATTGCAAACACATTACACCGGGTTGGGATAACCACCTGATACGGTTTTAGATTCATCACGTCGAATACAAGTTGTTCTGCGTATTGGTGGAAAAACCTGAACTAGGTTGATCTCCTAAGAGATACAAAGCGTCCGCATAATGGTGGTGAAAACCCAGATACGAATGGTCTCCTAGAACGTCTGCGTATTGAGTGGGAACCCGAACGTGATCTTACTACTGGTTATGTTACGCTTTTGTGTGGGAAACCCGATAGAGTAGTCATCTCTCGGAGCGTCCGCAGATAATAATGGGTGGGATAAAATCGAACGGATGTTCTCTCGGTAACGTTACCGCTTTGTTTGGAAATTCCACGAACTAAGGTAGATCTTCTCAGAACGTACGCTATTTGGTGGAGACAACCCTGATAACGGAACTGTTCTCTTCTATACGTGCGCGTTTTCTATTATTAAAACTTCTACGATTTCTGTTATTCACAATTCAATGTGAACAGTCAGCAACAACTATCTTTTTTAAATACAACATTTTATCCCAATCACTTTTATACATACTCTCTCACCACCTTATCCCCTTTCCCCACTCCATCATCTTCCTGTGAAAGGATGTAGCAGCTGTCAGTGATATCTCCTAAGAGCGTATCCAACGACGGATTAATACCAAACTATATTTCTTTGTAGTGTGTCTCTGTATCTTGTCTTTGTGAGATAGTAATACTCTGTCTCTGTCTGTGTCTCTTCTGTCTGTTCTCTTTCTGATAGTCTCTAGTCTACGTGACATTGACAGAGATTAAAGACAGGGACTATCAGACTAGAGACAGAGAACACATAAATTACAACAAAGATTAGAATAACACAAGAGAATCAGACAGAGATAGAGACACAGCATCAAAGACAGAGGACTAGAGACTCACACACATAGAACAGAGACATAGAGACAGAGACCACAGACTACTAACAACAGACAGGGACATCGACATAAGATCTGTCTGTATTTTCTGTGTTTATGTGTGTGTTCTGTTTTGTCTCTGTAAGTGTGATCCTTATTTATGTCTGTTTGTGTCTGAAATCTCTGTCTCTGTGTGTGATACTTCTGTCTTAAAGTGTGTGTCTTGGTGTGTGTGTAAGTGGTGATCTAGTGTGTCGATTCATGATGTGTTTATCTAGTGTCTGTGTGTGTTGTGTCTGTGTGTGTGTGTCTTTGTGTGTAGTGTCTCTTGTGTGTGATCTCTGTGTTATGTGATCTGTAGTTGGTGTTCTGTGTGTTGTCTGTGTTGTTGTGTCTCTGTTAGTGTGTGTCCTCTAGTGTGGTGTCCTTGGTTGTGGTGTTTGTATGTGTGTAGTGTTGTGGTGTGTGTCAATGTGTAGTAGATGTCTGTGTGTATGTAGTCTCTGTGTTGTCTCTGTGATGTATCTGTGTGTTGTTCTCTGTGTTAGTGTACTCTGGTGATGTGTCTCTGTGTGGATCTCTGTATAGTGTCATGTGATGTGTCTCTGTGATGCGTTCTCTGTGTGTCGTCTCTGCTGTGCGTCTCTATGTGTTGCGTTCTCTGTCGTAGAGTCTCTGTGGTGTTGGTCATCTGTGTGTGATTCTTGTGTGTGTTCTAATGTGTGTGTCTCTGTGTGTGTCTCATGTCTCAGATTTTCTGTGTATCAGACTGGTCAATTTAGTCCAGGTCCACCTGAAACTCTGGCGAAACGCATGACCAGGCCAACACTTTATTTATCTTTGTGTGTGTTGGCTCTGTCTGTTCTCTGTCTGTATCTTCTGTTGTAACTCTGTCGTGTCTCTGTCTAGAGATACGACAGAGACTGTATTTGATCGATTTTTGATTTTCGTAAAAAAATATATATTAATAATTATTTCTTTTTCGGATATATATATTATTCAAAAATTTTACAAAGTCCGTTTGCTTAGGCAACGGTGGCATCCTTATGCAAACACGGTGCTTCATAACAAAGCATCAACTAGATCCTTTGTGTATTGCAATGGGCTCACGGATTATTTGTTTGGGGCTCTTGCGGCCTAGATAGTAGCCGGGTGCATCTCATGGGCCAAGCATGCCATATTTTTATCTTCATATAAATGCTCTTAATTAACTGTATTAACTTATATAAATATGCAACGACAACTCTCGGCCTTGCTTGCTAAAATGAAAATATAATATCCTGTTTATTTGTGTATAAAGACATGATAATTTCTAGAAACTATAGTATACAAAGTATATATATATCAATGCAAACTACACTATGGAATGAAAACAACGGAACACTGAGTAAAATTAATCGCATAAACCAAAACAGGATGGTATATATAAATCTCATATATGTTAGCAATTAATTAAAATCAGTTTTTTTGTCGTTTTTTGCAGATATGATTGCAATTATTTGTAACACTATTGGGGGTAATTGCCACAATTATTTGCGAAGTGTTAAAATAACCCACAGAAATTCTTTTATAAGCTTCTCTTCCTCTGGTATTGTAATTCCAACTAGCCAATAGTCTCGATTATGTTTTATATTGTCGATGTATGCTTACTCTCTCTTCCTTTTAATTAAGTATTCGTGTTTACATTCACTTCATGATAATAGTATGCAGCGAATGCCAATACATATGGTCTAGATTGATGATTAAAGCAGACTAGTTTTTTGATATACTCTTTTATCATATTTTTGCAGAATAGATCGATTCTCTTAATCCGTAAAATTCGTGACATAACATTGACAAGGTATTACAAATTTAATTAAAAAAGAATACCGAAAAAGTCTAATTCTTCCACTGTGTTAACATATGGTAGTTGTGATTGTGGAAAACAAAGTAGTTTCTAGACAATTTTTTTCCGAAGTCTTCTGTCTGCATCGTCCCTTGAGAATGGCCTGGAATTTGTTCAAATTCAGAACCAGAGAAGGTTCCCAGGTGTTAACTCGGCTTAATCATTAAATTGTAACTCTTTAGACCATAGTCTGAAGCGAGTCGCAGGAAGTCTATATATACCGTACTGCAAATGGTCGTTACTTTCTGAAGAATGAGAAACTTGACGGAGTGTTCATAGGCCTTAGAGGCGATTCTTTCTTCTAAGCTGACGTTGTCTGCTTGAATCAATGATGGGATTATAGTAGATGCTGGTTCTGAATCTCTCCTCGTGGTCTGAGTAACTGGGTGTCTTCGGCTTGCTGTTATCTAATTTCATCATGATGTTTCGTCTTCTTCTTCAGACAACACGTCTTCGATACGTCTTCGTACTCGCTGTGACCAACAAATTTATATAGTCTTAATTTGTATCAATAGATCGATCGAAAATTTAACGTTCCCAAAAGTAGGTCCTGTAGTACTCTGTTAGTGATTTCAGAAATGTAGCTATTCACATAGCTAAGTGTTCAATATGATTCACTCAGGCTCTGTAAATGCTGATCTTGTCCGAGTGACATACTATTAAGAATTTCCTACATGTATACTAAAGTAATCACCAGTCTAAGTTTTTCTCCTCAATTTCCTTTCAGACATAAGCACAGAATTGCCTTCATTATTTTTGGCACTGCATATTAGATAGATTTCATATTTTCAAATATAAATTTCATTTGCAAGATCGTCATTATGTAATCCTGTATATTTTTGCTTGGAATCCATTGGCCAGTTTTTTGTTTCTTTAACGTATTTTGCTCACGGTTGCGTAACACAGTGTATCATGAAAGCATTGACGACTGCCTTGTGTTAGTGCAATCGCGATGTTTGCGCCAAAACGATAGGTTGAATACATTCAGAGATAAACATACATATGACCGGTGAAACGATACCAAACAGAAGTCAACAGCATGCGTTGAGTCATGTATCACTCTCAGTTCAGCACACATCCGATGAGTTGAGAGAATGAAGCCCATAGCACATGGAAACAAACTGGCGTATTCGTCAAACGATCTATTAAGTAGGTGCGCCATGGATGCGCGAGTTATTTTTCTCATTACAGTATGCTTTGGGAATTGTTGTAAACGATTATGATCGCTTTTTTTCTAACGAACAGTAGAGATCAGAATTTTGGTTTGATCTTAAAGGAAGAAAAATTCAAGTATATAACGTCATGCGATCTTCCTTTCCGGTATGTATTCAGTAAGAGGCTTAGAAATGTCAAGCAAACGCTCTAACCGACTAGGCACCTCTGAGCAACAACGTAGCGGATGGTTTAGACAATAGCTAGGTCAGTGTCGCAGACGCTCCGGTCAGTGGAGTCCATACCGAATCATGTAGATGTAAGTATTTGGCCCTTCCCGAACTTCTGCTTTACAATGCTACATCAGAACTTTTATCTACACAACACATTTGATTAGTCGTTACATTACTACTTTGATCGATGAAAGTAAAAAGGTAGTTTAAAATTTCACATTAAATAATATAGTAATAAAATTGATATATATGCTTCCCTTTGTTTGGCATGATTTATAGGAGATGGTCCGCTAAGTGAAAGTAGTATTAGACTGTTTAATGTTAAATTAAGGAATAATCTATTTCGTTATGTATCACTGAACCGAATCTACTCAAATCGTCGTCACTAAATAAACATAAATTTTATTATAAAAAATCTCGGAAATTTATCTAAAAAATTAATTAATTAAAATTTATTTAATAATTTAATTTAATATATATAATTAAATTTATATATTATATTATAATTATAACTTTATTTAAAATAATTATTATAAGTAATTATTATATTTAAATATTAATAAATTAATATAATAAATATATAATATAAATATATTTATTTATATATATATATTTATAAAAAATAAATTAAATATAATAAAATAAATTTTTATTTATAAAAAATAATTAATAAAATAAAAAAATAATTAATAATATTAATTATATAATAATAAATATTTTTATGATATAAATATATTATATATAAAAATAATTTATATTTAATTTTAATATTATAAGAATTAAAATATTATTATAGTTAAATAATATTATTTTATTATATTATATATTTAATATATAATAAAAAAAATTTAAAATAAATAATTTATTTTAAATAATTAATGGGTCAGACTATGTTCAACATAGAACTATTAGGAAACATTACACGTAATAATATATTAATACCGTCGTAGTCAACTTCGATGCAGTTTAGTGCTGTTCTGACTCGTACTGACGAACTAGTCAGCGTTAACGCGGCCTTGCAAATGATTTTTCTGCCAGCGCTCGGACATTATGCCTGTTTTATGCTGATCTGAATTAACTGTGTCTTCTATCGACTCCCTCGGTTGTTTTCCAATCTTGAACGGATAGTAACTGACTTTATGTGATCTGACGGGGTCGACATCATGACGGCAGAATAAAACAGAACACGACAGGCATTGGATCTCTTAGAATAGCACGGACAACCTGAGATAGATATTCTTCTCCAGATAACTAGTGTTATTTACTGCAACAAATTTATTTTGTACATGACGCGTTTTTTATCATCACGTGAAGACGGAGTATCTTTTGATAGTCATTGTCTATTACGAACATTTTGTAGCACATACTTCTTAGATTCAGTAGTTATACGGAAACTTCTTACTGGTAGCTCTTAGTCTGGCCAAAAGGCCAATGTCTTTTTCATAAATCTTTCAGTCTTTTCTACATATTTATCTATTTTATTTATTAATCCACTAATAAAATTTATTAAATTTTTAAATAAATATTAATATATTTAATTTTATTAATATAATTAATTTAACTTTATTCCGTATTCGCTGTACTACTATCTGAGTCAACTCTGAAGACAGAATAGATTTTGAGTTTTTATCACCGCTGAGCAACCAGCAAGCACATGAAACAAGGATAGTCTAGGGCCTACAGAGAAATGACTGACGTATATATAGCTTATAGTTTCCCTTAGGAGTTGTTATCTACTGTTCATTGTATAACCGACTGTGGCTGTTGTATCTTTAAAGCCAACTTGTATTTTGGTAGCTGTTCCGTTCGCCTTTCGGATCTGCTTATGCTTTCTTTACGCTTGGTCCGAAACCAGACTAGGATATTTTTCTCCTACGATCTTACCTAAGTTCACCGTTACGCGCCATAGGTCTAACCAAGGTTACCCACAATAAGGAGATTCTATCATTTAAGCAATATTTAAGTCAGTTTTATGACACCCATATACAAAAACTTAATAAAACATAATATGAATAATACTGAGATATATTAACGATGGATTGATTTAGATAAGCCAAGGAATTTGTAGAGTATAAACTCTCCACGGCGTCAGATTATTATTCGGAGGTTTGTGGATCTCATCTGGAGTTCTGAGTGGAGAAAAAAACTACAGGAGCAACCCAGAGAGGAAACCACCGTAGTCTCATGTCTCATATGACTAACATTATTTACATATAGCAACATGGTAGGATTCGATATCCAATCACGCTCGAATCCACATAGAGGTTGAAACCAGCCAGACAAACCTATACCTACTTGCCTACCTAAATAATTTAATTAGAGACACTAACCATATTAATATATTAATAAAATATATATCCGGTGTGTATAACTTGAATTAACACAATTTTAGTAATATACAACCCCTTAAGCAGATACGCCTGCGCAGTACATAATAGAAATATATATTCAGGGCGGAGCGTGTAATTTTAGTCAAAAATCGAAATTCGAGACGGCATTAAGCTTGCTGGGATGGGAAAACCCCTCACTTTTTTCGTGTGACCTATTCTGTGGTAGAACCTTAAGACTTGCAGACTCTATATCAGTTTCGGAAAGGAAAAAAAAGTTAGAATTCAAAGATGTAAAATTAATGATAAAATAACAAAAGAATGCCCATTATCATGGGATATTGAGTTATTCTTTGTTTCGTGATTCACTGACCTTATTCTTACACAAACGATACTAGATTTTTTTTACCAAACAAACAAAAAGGGGGAATAAAATAGCAGATTATTTCCTTCTAATCTTTGGTTTGCGCGGGGGCCTCTCGGGTAAGGCGCGGGGACCTTGGCGTGTGGCCTAGTGGGCCCTGGCCTATATCATACCGGCCCGCTGGTATGAGTATATTTTGCTGAGTGCTGATAGATCTCTCCTGCGAGTTGGTAGAGGAAAACCGGAGACTACGAAGAGAACACACCTCGTTAGTCTCGGCCATGACACTTAATAGATATTACATTATATGATCCAAACATATATCCAAGTAAACGTTTTATTAAAAAATCGTATTAGAACTTCCTCTGGCCTACCATGAGCTAGTCATTACATACAGACAGACGGAAAAACTGAGAATAACGGTAGTCTAGCGACCACCCAACAAACAAGAAGACGACGTCGTGCAGAGCACGATAGTTGCTAAATCCATGAAACAAATTTGACCTTAAAAATAATTGGTGGTTGAATTCCATGACCAAATATGCAACTCCTCTTCAAATTTAAAGTCAATTGGATGAAAATTGAGGTTTTAGAAATTTGACAAAGTTGTTGACCTTTTGACCTCAAAAACA
>CM068964.1:9085489-9110916 GCA_035128595.1 Eptatretus atami
TGCTTATGATGAACTCTACCAGGTGGTGAAGTTTCATGAAGATCGGTTTAAAATTGTGACCTGTAGGCGATAAACAGACAAACAGACAGAATAACAAAATCGACTAACCAATATACTGCAAGTAACAAACACCGGTCCATGAATAATTATCATAAGAATACCTTGTGACGGTAGATTGTGACCTGTGATTAAAATTGTGACCTGTAGGCGGTTGATAGACAAACAAACAAACAAGCCGGTAGGCGGCCACGGGTCGCCGAAGCATCCGTGCCTTTGACCCCTGATCTGAGTTAATCTAGTACTAAGTACTTACGAAATTGCAATCGAATCGGTTAACCCGTGTATGAGCAAGGGGGCTTTGAATGGTCATTTTGCCCGAACAATGCACTCATTGACCTTTGACCCCTGACTTAGCCGAGATAGGTCAATATGTCCTGAAGCGTGCCCGTAGGTGCGTGGCCGTACGTGCGTGGCAGTACGTGCAAAAAAAAAACAAACTGGATGGGGCATTGTTTCAATTATATCGGACCAACCGTATCATAAATGGCCATAACTTGGGAAACACTTGGGAAGCAGCTGAAACGGATGAAGAAGAACGATATCAAATTTGAAAAGGCACATACTCAGGTCCCAGCGTCAATTGTGCAATCTTTTCAAAAAAAAAGAAAAAAAAAGAGGAAGCATTGTGACTCATTCGTGATGTCATAACACCGTGTCCTGTCATTGGTTGACAGTTAAATGGCCGTAACTTGGAACCGCTTGTCCGATTAAATATCAAACCTTGAAAAGGCACATCCTCGGGTCCCAGCGATATTCCTGGCAAGTTTCAATTAGATCGGGACCAGGGTTGTCGAGAAACGGCGGTCGCAGACACACACACATACAGACAGACACACAGAGATTGCTGGAATTATAGATAGACTAGTGCGGGCCCGTAGGTGCGTGCCTAGTGCGTGCCCGTACGTGCGTGCCCGTACGTGCATGCCCTACGTGCATGCCCCTACGTGTGTGCCCGTCGTGCGTGGCTGCATGTGCAAAAACAAACAAAAAAAAACTTTCAAACCGCTGCCAGAAATAACAACCACACAGGCTGTTCCTTCGCTCCGCCGTGCCCGTACTGCGTGTAAACTGTTCCAAAAAAAAAACTTTCAAACCGTGTACCAGAAACACCAACACACAGGCCGTTCCTTCGCTCTTGCATGCCCGTACGTGCGTGCCCGTACGTGCGTGGCCATACGTGCGTGGCTGTACGTGGCTAAAAAAAAAAACTTTCAAACTGTTGGCAGAAACAACAACCACACAGGCCGTTCCTTCACTCTCGCGTGCCCGTACGTGCAATCTACGGGTCGGACTAGCAATCTAGGACTAGTCGGACGGACGACGGATTTATCAGCCTAGTCGGAGGACGACGGATTTATCGGACTAGTCTAGACCAGTGTTTCTCAACCGGGTTCCCGAACCCTAGGGTTCCGCAAGAGGTCGCTAGGGGTTCCGCGAGAAACAGTAATAAATAGGCTAATGTATTTTTGAGTATTTTTGTTTGATTTCATATTCGTAATTTTACTATACACGTACGGCATATTGTTGGAAACTCCTTGGTTATTTAATAGAGGCTTCAACCTCTTATATTATTTACAATTATAACACCCATAGGGAATGTATTTAACGATGTCTATATGGGCCAGTGTGAAACGCCCTCACTGGTTAGTGGACGTCCTGTACGCGGCGGATTCGTGTATATTGAGTGACTGACTCAAGTACGGGACGCATGCACGGTGTCCATCTATCTTCTCTGTGCTTCCTAGCACGAAGTCTCTTCTCTCTCTCTCCCTTTATCACTTTAGGTTAGTTCTTCTGTTTACTTTATTGCTTCAGCATTATTTGTTTTAAGTTTTGTTGATCAAGTTACATGAGGTGTGTTTTTAATTGTCAAAAGACTCGGGGTTGACAAACACTTTCAAAAATGACGTTTTCAAACAAAACAAAAAAAAATTGTGAATTAAAACCTCGATGTGAGGTCTCATAAAGGAGCAGGATGTTTTTTTTTTCATTCCATAAATTTGAAAAAAAGGGGGTCATTTTTTCCTTAAACCAGGTATCCGAAAAAATATTATATTTACCACGTGAACTACGATAAAATATAAAAGAGCTAGATATTAATAATGGTATATAATAATTTTTATGCAGGGGTTCCCGAGACATGAAAACTATTTCAAGGATTCCACAAGGGTAAAAAGATTGAGAAACGCTGGTCTAGACTCTAGAGATCTCGAGTCAATCCACTCTGTGCGAGTTTCTGCATGTGACGTCAACGCTGCGATTCGCTGGTCAACTTTTTTTAGGGGCGGGGCATAGCAAGTTGTGAAAAGCACCAGAAATGATCGAAATATTGCTCTAATTATCCCATTTTTGATTAAAAAAAAACATGGGTGATTTCTTCACTAGGAAGGTCAAGTTAATATATAAATAACCAGAAAGTTTTGGCGTGTCATGGGACCTTTAAGCTCCGGAAACGAAATGTGATGGACTGACGGACGGACGGAACACATTTCTATATCCCCCGCCAACTTCGTTGGTTGGCGGGGGATAATAATCCATCCATTGCGACCATACTCTGTGCAGAGCATTGGTGCTGCCTAAGCAGTCTCCTTGGCTATTGGGCACAATCCTGGATGTGTCGCCTCTCCGACACAGGATACCAACAAGCTGGCACTCATTTTGTCGACCTCAGAAGGATGACAGGCAGAGTCAACCCCACCTGGTATTAATTCAACATCCAAGTGGGATTTGAACTCAGGATCCTAGGATCCCAAGCCCACCACCCTAACCATTAAGCCAACACCAGGCATATTGCACCCACCCTCTGCCCAAAGAAATAAAATGCCAATTTGTTTATACAAAAAAGAAAAAACCTGCTCCCTTATGCAATATCATCATAGGCTCCAACCCCACACTAAACCCAACATGTCCCCTCTGTTTATCCTCTCCACAAATGACCACACACAATTCATGACTAAGTAGCTGCCCATCCCTGATCCAACACAGACATTTCTGCTGCACTTTATCGCTGGGAGTGTCTGGTAGATGCTGTTGGATATTTGAGTTCTGCTTGTCTTTTCGCATGAAGAGGGACTGAGACGACGACGACGAGGGACTGAGACGACGACGACAACGACGAGGGACTGAGACGACGACGACAAGGAACTGAGACGACGACGACGACGAGGGACAAACGATGACGACGACGACGGACTGAGACGAGGGACTGAGACGACGAGGGACTGAGACGACGACGACGACAACTGAAGTATCTAAGATTCATGGTAGAGCTTGAATGTACACATGACATACAGAACAACTTGGACATGAGAAGACTTCAGTGTAATTTTATACAAATTGGAACACACCATGAAATGATGGACAAACCGAACAGTCTATATAATACTCTTCTACAGCATTTGAACCTGGGATCCCAAAATCAGAAACCGTGTACTTCGATGGAAACACAACACAGGCCAATCCACAGTGGTTTAACCCTACATGTCAATTTGGTACACACCTGTTTTACGTTTAAGTTGCAATGGAAGTTCAACTCATCTGGATATTTTAAAAAGTAACATTCTAAATCCCGAGCTAAAGCAAATACAAGACACCCAACGTCTTTGTCTTGCGAATGCAACAGTATGTATGTCGTACCATCTCCAAAATAAGCATGCGACGACGACAACGACGAGGGGGTATTTCAGGTCTGGACGTTGAGCAAACAATGGCCAAAGACGAATGTTCAAATGTCACGGAGTTTAATGCCACATGGTGCAAACAACTACAGACCGTGTTGCCTCAGAAAAGCAAAAACACAGCTCGGAACGTCGTCGTCGTCAGGATGTTTGGAATGGTGGTCAAAACGTGGTGTCTTCCATTCAGAAGCTCGAGGTTTGGCGCTGAGAAATCGGGTCTATCTTTGGAACAACAGCTGTTTGCTCCCACATTAAAATACTGATCAAAATGTGGGGTTCTCTTTCATCGGAACACTGAACATGAATAATATTTCAAACTGTCAGAATCCACTTCGTACCAAACCCCCCCCCCCCCCCACCTCCCACCCAAATAAAATCAATAAAATGAATACAATGATCAAAAGTGAAAACAAACAATGCTTTGTAAACTTTACAGGGAGATAAAAGTGCAGAAATTTAAAAGAACAAGAGGGTTCCGTCTATATAGGGAATTACGTGTTTATATTCAAGTTCAGCGATTCAACATTTTGTGAAGTACGGTATCATGAAACGTGATTATCCATAATTTTGAAAACTTAAACCCAACAACACATAACCAAGCATAACAACAGGAAAACCACATCCCCACATTTCACAACTTCCACAACTAACTTTGTGCACTCAACAACAAATAACAATGAATCTCGAACAAAACACAACCACAAATCCTCTTTCCCTGCTGCCCACCCCGCCACCTCCTCACTCACAAACCCGACTTAGGAAACGATTTCTTGAACAAAAATAAATGTCTTATAGACCACCTTATTTAACACGTCCAAGTACTGCAAAACTGGAGGATTTTGGAAGCCGTAACAAGGCAATTTGTGTTTTACAGTGTTCAAGTGTATAATTCAATTAAAAGTAAAATAAAGATTTTAAAGGTTATAAAAAAAAAGTATTTTTAAATCATTCTGGAAGCTTACATGGTTACACAAGGAAATTGATGCAGGAGGAGGCCATTCGGACATCATGCCTACGCCACATCAACATCATATCAGATCAATTTATATTTTAAAAAAAGTTAAACGATTTTTTTTCTTTCTTTCGGGGGGGAGGAGTGGGGAGGGGGAGGGAGTGGGGGTGGGGTGGGCAAAGGCGAAGGCGATTTTTTGGGGTGAGAAACTACATCAACTACACACCCACCCTTGACGAAACCCCACAAACGCACAATCATCCATCACTGCTCAACTACCTAAGTCGTCAACATCCCTATACCCCTCTATCTCCATAACTCATGTACCAATCTACTTCAAATTTTAACTTATCTACTTTTTCTGCTGCACTACCTTTCCAGGGAGACCATTCCATGCATTAACTACTCTCTGAGAAAGTCCCCTGCCTTGCTACCGTCTTAACTCTCCTCTTCTGCACTCTCAGGCTATGGCCCCTGTCCTGTCACTGTCTGCTCTGTTGAATAAATTCATCTTTTTCACCTTTCATTATCTTAAACATCTTCCATCATATCTCCTCGTAACCACCTTCTTTCTCGTGAATAAAGCCCTGTCTCCTTCAGCAGCTAATCATAGCTGAGTCTAGCTCGGCCCGGAATCAATTTAATTGCCCTTCGCTGTACTCTATATGGCAGTTCTGTCCTTCCTGAGTTGCGGCAAACAAAACTGCACACAATATTCAAGATTAGGCCTCACTAAATTCCCATATATAGTGTTAAAACCACCTCTTTTGATTTATAATTTCCCCCCCCTGTGAATAAAACCTAAAACCCTGTACTGTTTGCTTTCCACATATCTGCCTGGCACTGTGCTGTCTGCTTACACCCAATCCCTGTATCTATTACCATCACCAGATCCTTCTATGTGACACGCTCCAAAATTGCGCCTTGCATCATATAATCTCTATTTTCATTATTCTTACCCATCCCCAACACCTTACACTTGTTTTACCCATCCCCAGCACCCAGTAAAAGTACGTTCCTGTGGTATTTTGTGACGAGCATAAAAAACGAATCTTCAGCTTGAGGTCTCAGCATGCAGTCTCAGTGTTCATGACAATAGAGTACAGTGCATTACAACTCTGTTCTGTCGGACTACTTCCTTGAGTGCTTTGAATCGAGCAAATAAATTGGGAGGTATAAAATAAGGTGTCAGAAAAAGACTATCAAGAGCAGTGTAAAAGACACTGATGTTGATGCAGTGTCTCTTACACCACCATATTTAACACATTACATCAGTTATTCATGCCTGTTGTTTGTATATTTTATGATGTCGTTAAAAACAGCATGTTTCCTGGTTGGAATGGTTTTAAATTTCGTTTGACTTCCAGACAGAGACAGACAGACAGACAGATGAAAAAACATTATCTCACTCCTCTCTGCGCATGTGTGATCGTGTCAAATTCAGAGCTAAGATACTGCTAAACTGCAGGTTCATTTTCCGATTAGTGTGCAAAATATAACATTCAATTGAAATTAAGTTGTTCTTCGATCATAAAGTGACGTTTGTGGACAGACAGACGTGAACCCATTGCTTAACCTCGCTTTTTGCTTTGTATGCACGCGGTAATTAATTCGTCATTGTATCTGTATGCACTCCATCATTCTCGTTACACCAATTAATTCACCACAACACCACTGAAGGTGCAGGAAATTTAGGAGAGGTAAAGCGACTTTCAGGCCACACTGTACAGTCACGCCTATTCCTAAAACATTCGATGATAATTTAAACGATGACTTCTATATTGCATCGTAACGGCTATTCCCAAAACATTAAATTATCATTAAAACAACCTCGAATTATAAGTGTCATTCATTCTTAACTCATCCAGTCCCAAACTCTCCTTCCTCTTCTCCACTCTTCTCCTTCCTCTACTCTCCATCAAATCTCACTTAAACGGAAATTTTGAAATCCCACGTACTTCCAAACAGCAGACTCTCATTCTGCTTTTGATACTCCCCATCTCTTTTGATTCGCATGATTGGCGGAGCCAGGATGGGAGTGAGGGACAATCGGAGTTGCTGGGGGCATGGCAAAGTAATAAAGGGATGCACACTGGGGCACTGAGTCAGAAAGCAGTCGGAGTTGGAGTCGGGCATAGTCTCTCTGAAGTCCGAGCACTCATGGGCTCTGTCTGTCTGTCTGTATCTCTCTCTCTCTCCAACTGACCCGTGTCTCCCCGATTCCTGTGCTACCTACATTGGAACCTGTGTACACGCCGGTATCCTTTAAGACCTTGCCTGGCCACTCATGGTGAGAAAATATGGTTGTGGGCTCGTGGCACCTGAGTTTTATATTCCTGTAGTTAAGTGTTCATTTCTCTTCATTCATCACTTCAGTCTACCTGTCATCCCATGATTCTCTGTTGTTGTCATCCTGCGTATTTCAAATAAACCTTTATGTCTTCAGAGAACGAGTTGCCTGATTCCCCCTTTCTCACGTGCGCGAACCAATTTGGCATTTGCCAAATCGCTGAGGGAGATATAAATTGGTAAAACAAACTCATAATACAGATAGATCTCATTCTTGTGGCATTGATTGGTGGGATACAGATCTCGTCTGAGAGAAGCTAGCTTTTCCACACTCAAACGTGGTTTCATTTAATTCAGCCATTTGCGAAACACTGCTTCAGCAAGGAAAGTCTGCGTTCAAGGTACCCATCGACACGACAATGGTGTCAAGAGTGGGATTTTGGAGCGACTCTCCCCAAGAAAAATGTAGAATGTTTTGAATGTAAAGCATGTTTGGTAATATTAAATTTAAAAAGAGAATTTTCCCAGATTTTGGCATGCGTGGGGAAAATACAATATGGCGGTCAAGTGAGGCAAAATGGCAGCGGTCCAAGTGATGGCGGATGATGGTGTGCACATGGGCAAATGCGAGACTGAGGTGGAGCTTTGCAGAGAGGACACGAGATGTGGAACCTCTCCCACTCCAAGCACCACTAGAAACTTCTCCCCTTCCTAGAGATCAGAGGATGTGGCACAGGAGATGATGCTGATGTGGGCACAGTCCATGATGGCACAACGGGAAAGAGCATTGGAAGAATACAAAGCACAAATGGAAAGTAAATTGGAGGCAAAAATTGCAAAAGGATTTCAGAACGACTTTGGGGCAAAATTTCAAAAAGGAGAGAAGATAAATTTACTAATTGTGGAGAGATCATTGTTGAGGATTAAGCAAGGTTTAGGCAAAGAAAGGCCCTCAATCTGGTTTACAGCGTCTCAGCCGTTCGGCCAGCACGGCCGCTGTTACATCGTAACACCTAGGATACTTTGGTAATGCAACAGCAGTTGCGCCAGCCAATGCAAAACTTTCAAAATAACATATGAATGCTAACGAGGCCTTTTGCGCATGCGCTGTGTGCGTTTCCAGTGATTTGCTTCTGCTCTCAGTTTCCGCAGGTGAATCGGGCTCTCGGGGAGAGTGAAAGTTGCAGAACTTCGCCAAGGCTTGCCCTCCACCCTTTTCTCAAGTAGTAATTGGGAGGGGATTCACCCAGCCACAGAGCGGGGAAAGACCCCTCATGGCCATGTGAAAGCCAAAAAGCTATGTTGGTGACCTCCCCTGGTGGGGACATAGCATGTGAGCTGTTTGGTATTGAAGGGGGCAAGATGGATGGGGAGCTTGCAACTTCCCTCATGTTTAGATGTTGTTGCACTGTGGGACACCACACACTGCAACACCCCACCACCTCATTGGAGGATCTCCTGGTTGCCGAATCAAGACCACACCTTGCAGCTAGAAGTGAAGCCAAAGATTTGCAGGAATGAAAATGTTTTTATTGTTTAAATGCTCCACTCAGTCACCTGCCACTTCATACGTGCTCTGGAGGGCATAAAGCCCATGAAATTGATTAGGGTAGATTTTAAATTGGGGTTTGGCTCAGCTGACCAGCTGGAGCAGGTGTAAACCATTGGGGGACGAGGTCAATTAGATGGGATTTATGTTTGTATATGTTAAATTATTTACAAGGTAAGCCTGGTTTTTTGTTTTGTTTGTTTGGTGCAATCTCTCTCCACCCTACGAGCACCTGATGAACGCATGAAGATGGAGGGGGTTGAAATAGCCCACTTTGTGGAGCCTGGTGTTGGCTCAGTGGTTAGGGTAGTGGCTTGGGATCCAAGGGTCGAGTTCAAGCCCCATTGGTCACTGAATTAATACACACCAGGGGGTTGACTCAGCCTGTCATCCTTCTAAGGTCGGCAAATTGAGTACCAGCTTGCTGGGATATTTGAGCCATTCAAGGTCAGAAAATCATCTATGGCAGCGGGTAGATGAGGCACGAATTAGCGACTGCTAATAAACTTGCAGAACGGTATGAAGTGCACTCCGCCTTAGGGGGGAGACCGGTTCAAGCGAACACCGCGATCTACAATAGGACTGGCAACCAGAAATAATAGATTATTTCTGCCATCGAGAGGCAAAATGCCCGAGTACGCTCGATCAGATGATGATGTGGACAGTTGGGAAATTTGATGATTCGTTGATTATGAATTTTTGAAACTCAGGGGGTAGAGCGTTGAGCTTAGATTAGGTAAGGTAGATGCAGTCTCACCTTCCACAACACCTCCTGATTTAATGAGTAAGAAAATTAGAGTGTGAATGCTTAAGTGTTCAGGCTTGGATCTTGGCCCTAACCACTGAGTGACCTCGTCAGGAGACTAAGGGACAAAGGGGGAGGCTGTTACGTCAAAAGGGGTTACGAATAGGGGAGAATGTTAAGTTAGCATTATCCATGTGTTCTGCAACCTTTTCTGTAACCAGGGAACTATTTGAGTGACATTGTCCTGTTCCTATGTATGTCGTGAGAGGCGGTAGAGTCGATATAGAGATTAGACAGGAAAGTGTAATTTGTATGGGTCCTCTCTGTAAACCAGGCAAGGTAATGAGGGGTGGGAACAGAATGGATTAGGCTGTGTCCCCTGGATGTCTTTGAAAGTCTCCCCACAGCCTGCGATGGCTCAAGGGGTGCCGCAACGCCAGCCGACCCACGTGATGTCACCGCAGCGACAACTGCGTGCTGCATGATTGGCAGAGCCAGACTGGGAGCGAGGATATAAAAGGGGCTGCACGTCAGAATTCAGTTGGAGCCAGTAGGAGGCATATTCCTGTAGTTGTGTGCATTTATTTATTTTTCTTTATTCATGGTTTCAAACTACCTATCGCCCCAGGACTCTCCATCTTTGTGATCCTGTGTGTTTCAAACAAACCTTTATTTCTTAAGAGACGTGTCGCCCGATTCTCGCCTTCTCGCACCTGCGAGCCGTTTCAGCATTTGGTGAATCCCTGGGGGAGGGTGGGGGGGGGGGATATAAATTGGCAAAGTGAACTCGTTTTAAGAGACAGGCAGGGAAACAAATCCCATCCACGGGAAGCTGAGTTTTCTGCTCTGACATTGTTTCATTCAATTTGGCCATTCACAAAGCACATCGCTTCAGCGCAGCAGGTCTGTGTTAGCATACCTGTTGAGGCAACAATATTGTCACACATTCATAACTCTCATCACACATTCTATTACATTACAATCCTGTACATTAAATCATACACACCTTACCTTGAAGATAACTTATCCAGTACCCAGCACGTCCACCCCACTTACCACAAAACTGAACTATTATTCAGATACTGGAACTGTCATTTTCCATGTACTGTCCCCTAGCAACCACTGAACATGCTTTATTAATGGATTTATATGAATGTTTCAGTACCTCCACCACCAAAGGTGGAAGGAGGTTATGTTTTCACCACTGTCTGAGTTTGTGTGCAGCATATCTCAAAAAGTTGTGGATGGATTCGGATGAAATTTGGTGGGCAGGTTGGGCATGTGGCAAGGACGAATTGATTAGCTTTTGGTGAAGATTCGGATCTGATAATATTTTTAAGTGATTCTTCACCATTGAGAGATTGGGCCTAAACTGATATATAGCACGATATCTCAAAAAGTTGTGGACGGATTTGGATGAAACTTGGTGGACATGTTGGGCGCGTGGCAAGGACAAATAGATTCGATTTTGATGAAGATCCGGATCTGGATACGATAATTATTTAATTTTTCAAGTGATTCTTCACCATTGAGAGAGAGGACCAAAAACGATTTAGTACTGTATAGCATGATATTTCAAAAATGTATTGGGCGCGATATGTTATCGTGGATCAGGCATTACGTGGCGGAGGTATGTGCTCTACCGAGTGCTCTTCTAGTTCATGATGTTTTTAGAATTCATATTGTATTCCACTAACTATGTTTGATGTCATTTCATGAGCTCAAAGAAAACTTGTTTTAATCTGCTAACAGCTCCCTGTGTTGGCAAATGTCTGACTAGGTGTTTTAATCTGGTGATAAGTTCAATGCTGCGTGTGGTTGTTCTCATGGTCCTAATTATGTCACATGCAAGTTCTGAACCATCAGATCAGATCAAGCGGTTTCATGAACCATGCTGGTACTGTCGAAGCAGTTTCTATGGCTACGGTTTCAATCCTGGACGGGTTGCCACTCCGACACAGGAAGTCAGGGCAGGAATTTGCAATTTGACCAGTGTTAGGGCTCGTCTTCAATCGATCCCCTACTCTTCGCGAAGGACACCATGGGATCTTTAACGTCCACCAGCTAATGCCAGTAAGACAGGACATCCAGTTTAACGTCCATTCAAGGGATGGCGCACGCATTGATGAATCATCCTGCCTGTGAAACACCGAGATGACAGTTTATAGCAGGATCGAGATTTCAACCCAGAATAGACAGCTTAGAGCCCAGCGTGAATACCTCTAGAGCTAGGCCATCCTTCCAGCCTAACTGCACCATGCAAGAGCTCTTTCGGAACGTTGCTCTCCAAGAATTGTACAACGTCGAATGGAAAAGAATCTCGTTTATCAAACAAATTTCCGTGAAAATTATTACTATCGGTATAAGATTTGTTATTCTGATAAACTGAAGTGCGAGTTCAATTTTTCCTGTTTTCATTCATGCTATCTTGGATAGATATCAGCATGAAGTTCATCAAACACAAACCTATTCATTAATTGCCACCAAATCTTCAATGAATCGAAAGATATTTCTACACCAAATCACACACACACACACACACACACAACACACACACACACACACACACTCTGGGTGTCTGCTCTGTCTTCTTCTGCTTTTCCGAGCAATCGATACACAACTACACCAAAGTGCTCTTGCTCGCCTTAGCGCCTGCTTCCAGCAGTCAGTGGAGCCGTGCTGGATAACCTCATTGTTATGTAGAGCCGCAGCCGGTGCTGCAGCCAGGCAACTCTGGCTAACGCACACCATATGTTCAAGACTACCATTAACTGCACAGGAAGGGAGTCTATTTCCTAGAGTTAGTAGCTTGACCACCGGCCATCCCCAAAGCAAAATAGAGTGTCAGTGCGGATACAAACATGCAATGTCATCAGTAGCTTCGTTTGGACAATTTATAAGGAGTTGGAGGAGAATATATATATATATATATATATATATATACATACATACATATACTTCATATTTATGGAGTGCTAGGGATCAATCGGTTTAAAAAGAGAGCATAAGTATCATGGGTTTGCTGTAAATGGGCATTTCCCAGAAGTGCAGTGTAGTTTCCCCCTCCCCCCCCAACCACAAGGACAAAAGCACAAAGACAGCACATTTATGAGAGAGATTCCACTGTAGGACGAGTCTGCACAGGTCCTGAATACAACAGAGGGGGAGAGGGAGAGAGAGAGAGAGAGAGAGAGAGAGAGAGAGAGGAGAGAGAGAGAGAGAGAAGAGAGAGAGAGAGAGAGAGAGAGAGAGAAACACTGGAACCTTTGAATAAAAGCCCGTCCGGATGCTCTCCTCCCTCTCCGTCACGCGACTGACATTTGGCAACGGGGATCAAATGGCCGGGATGGAATCAATCGCACGCTGCACTCCCAGTGTGCTATTTAATGGGCGTGAATCATACGTCGCGAACACACAGACATCCGTAAATAACCCCACACGAGCAAACACACAACTTGCAACAGAAATTGGTTACCGCAGTCGAGTCCTCAGGCAGATGTGACGTTGCACGAGTTTTGATTGAAAGGCGTAAATACGAGGATTTATCAGAGTGGCAGTCTCCTCCACGACCTCCTCCCAGCTTACAACCCTCCCAGCTTACAACCCCTCCCAGCGTCGTGCAACCCCTCCAACGTCGTGCAACCCCGCTCCCAACGTGTGCAACCCCTCCCAACGTCGTGCAACCCCCTCCCAACGTCGTGCAACCCCCTCCCCACGTCGTGCACCCCTCCCCACGTCGTGCAACCCCCTCCCCACGTCGTGCAACCCCTCCCCACGTCGTGCAACCCCTCCCAACGTCTGCAACCCTCCCAACGTCGTGCAACCCCCTCCCCACGTCGTGCAACCCCTCCCAACGTCGTGCAACCTTCTCCCAACGTCGTGCAACCTCTCCCAACGTCGTGCACCCCCTCCCAACGTCGTGCAACCCCTCCCAACGTCGTGCAACCCCCTCCCAACGTCGTGCAACCCCTCCCCAACGTCGTGCAACCCCTCCCAACGTCGTGCAACCCCCTCCCAACGTCGTGCAACCCCTCCCAACGTCGTGCAACCTTCTCCCCACCAATGAAATTATCACTGTGGTTCAGATGGGAGCACCACACAACCCACCCCTCCTTTCCACCCATCATTATGATCGTCAGGTCTGCTGGTGGCTCCGTACCACCTCCTCCTCACCACAACCAACACAACGAGCCTTCCCTTTAACTTTCGTCGGGCAGGATCAATTTGACCCCCCCCCCCGCCCCCTTGTAGCCGCGTCAACTGCGTGCAAGAATGTCGCTCGATTAAACGAAATATTATCAAAAGCACGAGCAGTACGTTTCCCCGCACCGATTTACTCGACTGGGCCACACAAAAGTCGCTCCACGAGAATCGCATTCCCGGTGTGAGCGACGACGGGCCTAGTCACAGACACGCGGCTCGACTAGCGTAAGCCGAGAAAAACGAGCACCGCGAGCGCCGAACGAGCGCTATCCGAGGCCGGTACTTGGCGCACTGCGGGAGTAGGCCTCGGAGGGCCGAGTACACGGCATTTACCGTTCCTGTTACGACGTGAGAATCGTGACGGCACCGGCACGGGGAATTCGGGACAAATAGCGGGAAGAAGAGGAAAAAAACGACGACTTGTGAGGAGAATGATCAACGCAGAACGGGACCCACCGACAATGACGTCAAGACGCTGCGCCTCATACAAAGCACGATGGGAACTTTGGGCACAGACAAAGCGTACAGTACTTGTTCGCGCCGTCTTTTTCCGCCGCCTCCTCTTCTTCTTCTTCTTCTTCATTACAATCATCATATTCTTCTTCTTCATCAACAACATCATCATCATCCTTTTCTACTACTTTTCTTTCTTTCTTTCTGCGACTGCTTCCCTTTTGTTCCTTCCTTTTCTTCTTCTTCTCCCAATTCATATTCTTACAGATTCGCTTCCACTTTATTCTTTCAACAAGGAATAACAGCCGAGGAACTTTGGCGCAGAAGGAGGCCATTCGGGCCACCTTGCCTGCACCACACCAACACCAAATTATACAATCATTGATCCATATTAAATGGACTGAGCCATCGAAAAGTCCTGCAAACGGCCATAGCTTCCAGGTACAGATACCTATCTAATTCTAATTTAAACTTATCTCCTGTTTCTGCTGCCACGACCTTTCCAGGGAGACCATTCCATACATTAACCACTCTCTGAGTGAAAGTCCTCTACCTTACTTACTACCATCTTAACTCTCCTCTTATTAACTCTCAAGCTAGGGCCCCTGGTCCTACTATGGCCCCTGGTCCTACTATGGCCCCTGGTCCTATTATGGCCCCTGGTCCTATTATGGCCCCTGGTCCTACTATGGCCCCTGGTCCTATTATGGCCCCTGGTCCTACTATGGCCCCTGGTCCTACTATGGCCCCTGGTCCTATTCACTCTGTTGAATAATTCATCTTCACTTTTGTTTTTATCTCTACCTTTCATTATCTCAAACATCTCCATCATATCTCCTCGTAACCGCCTCCTTTCTGGTGTATAAAGCCCTGTCTCCTTCAGCATCTCCTCATAGCTGAGTCGAGCTAGGCCCGGAATCAATGTAGTATGAGGAGGAGAGGAGATTTGGGACCATACTCTGTGCAGAGCGTTGGTGCTGCCTAAACAGTCTCCTTGGCTATTGGACACAATCCCGGACGGGTCGCCACTCCGACACAGGATACCAGCAAGCTGGCACTCATTTTGCCGACCTCGGAAGGATGACAGGCAGAGTCAACCCCACCTGGTATTAATTGAACAGCCGAGCGGACCCTAGGATCCAAAGCTCACCACCCTAACCATTAAGCCAACACCAGGCATCTAGTAGCCCTGCGCTGAACGCTCTCCATGACATCTGTGTCCTTCCTGAGTTGTGGTGACCAAAACTGCACACAGTATTCTTGATGTGTCCCTCGCTAAGTTCCTGTACAATGTGAACACCAACTCTTTACCTCCGCCACCGAAGGTGAAGGAGGGTATGTTTTCACCCCCTTTCTATCTGTTTATCTGTCTGTGTGCAGGATTTGTCAAAAAATTGCAGACGGATTCGGATGAAACTTGGTGGACATGTTGGGTGTGTGACGAGGAAGAATTGATTCAATTTTGGTGAAGATCCGAATCCGAATCCAGATCTGGATACAATAATTATTGGGCCCAATATGTTGTCATGGATCAGGCATTACGTGGCGGAGGTATGCGCTCTACTGAGTGCCCTTCTCGTTACTTGATGTAATCCGTCCCAAAATGCTCGGTGTACGTGCGTACCTCTCGGCTATCCTGCCGTGATGTGGCGATTCATTGCTTTGTAACAATTGAAAAGATTTTTTACTCATTGTAATCATCTAATTTATTTTACTTCCTAACTCCGGAAATGTCCCCACGTCGAATGTCCCCACAGTATCACCATCGAAGCTTGAAGAGCACTCGTGAAGTAGCTTAAACACTCAAGCGTTTAATTTTTTTAACGAAACGAAACGCTTCATTTTTTTTTACATGCATCTAATAATCTATCTATGCCGAAGTGACGGGTCGTATAAAGAAAGAAGATCGTAGAAAAAGGGGAAATGTGGTGTAAAATAAAATTGCACATTTTCAGCGAGCGAGAACCGCCCGACGCACCGTCCAAGGCACCGCATGGCCAAATGCAGACGAGTGGGCCATGAACTTTGTTCAACTCGATTGATATATTCAGTGACAGTGTGACTATTGTAGAGCGCTCGCCAAGTGGTTTAAGCACTCAAACAAGCACTCCAACAAAACGGTTGATAAGAAACGGCTGGCTTGGCAAGCGATTGGCGATCTCCGATTGGTTATATAAACACCACGCACCAGGAGGAGCACGGAATGTGAGGCACTGTCCAAATTGGACAAATGAACATGTTTTTTTTACAGTCGGAACAACTGCTGAAGTCAATAAAGAAGTTTAAATTTTGAAATTCGGCTCAGAACAAGAGATTCTCTTGGTTATGGCACATGCAGAAATGAAATAAAGCCATGAACGCTGGCGTCTCCGGGCGTTTATAGGCATTGCAATGTATATAGGAATTTGTAGGTATGATGATCAGGCATTCGATGATATGACTGAGGAAAGTGAAGACAAAAAACTTTATCATTATGAAATCATTGCCGCCTGTTCCAAGTCAAGGCATTGTTGAGCAGGCTAAAAAAAATGGCAAATTTCCGAAAGACGTTTAATGAACGTCTTGCTAACACACGCCTAACCCTTAAACGCTGACAAAATCATCTTTGTATGTGCACAGCTAATTACCCGTTTAAACAGCTATTTATGAAGGTAGATAAACATCTGTTTAGCTATGTGCATACAAACAGCGAAACAGCTGTTTTGTTTTGCATGTTTAAGTTATGATTCATTCCTTTTAATCATTTGTTTTGTTCAGCGCACTATATAGCAGGATATCAAACCAGTTAACCTCAATGATCCCATATTGGCCTTGCCATTCGACAAGTTTTAGTTTGTGTGTTCCAGCAGCGGTAGCTTGTTGGCAAAGAAAAGAGGGGACAATTATTCGTTCGAGCAACAAATGGGTTTAATTGAGGTAATGAAGGTTCACCAATGGGCAAGGAACAGCAATTTAGGCTATAGTAGCCTTTTCTGTTCATAAACCTGGGTGCATTTGGACCACCATGATTTACAATTGCTACGTGAGATCCATCTATAGCTCCGATAACCCCCAGGAAATTGTGATTTCGCATGGAATCCCTCTGTTACAGCTGTCCTTTCTTCAGGAGTATCCAGAAAATGTACAATGTAAATTTTCTTAGCACAAATGCCTGCAGTGACACGATGAATCACTTTGCAACATGTGGCCTGTAAAACACCGCATATATCTCCAACATTCAATTGAAATGATGCACTTGCATAGAATTGCAGTGCCACGGACATCTGTTGGAGGGGATTCCGTGAATTGCTCCTTAGTGTAGGTTCATCCAGGTCATCTTGCACTGGATTCAGCATTCAACGAAACGATTCCTTCGAGGGTCTGTGACGCCAGACAAATTTGAAATCGTCATACTTCTCCAGACAAATTTGAAATCTTCTCCAGCCTCGAAGATTCTCAATGCACGTTAATGAACTTCCCTATCCTCTTTGGCCTCCTCTTGAGCTAATTGACTAACTCCTATTGCATCCATATTTAACGTCCCATGCAAACTACAAATTATAAGCCTATGCAAAGCTTGCTTCATGATTTCAAACACACTCTTAAACATGCCCTTGCTGACGTGTAAAAGTTCCTTTCTTATTTAAATGCTTGTCACTCGGTTTTGATTGTGTATTAGATAAACACTTTTCCGAAAGAGGCGGAGGGTGAAGAAACTTTGAACGGGTGATCATCCCACGATTAGCGATTCCACCCACACTCATCTAACTTTTAAACGGCTTTTGTAAATTCAGCCTTACATGTTTACGACTTCTGAACATAGACCGTACATCGTCCATAAATGACACAAACCCACAAGCACTTCTCAAATAATACTGACTGAGAAACACCAGCTCCCCCAGGAAACGATCCTGCCCATGCAAGGTCACGTGACATCCCATTGTCCTTTTGGTCCCGTGAACCGCCGTGAGCAAAGCAAAGCTGCACCGATCAACTTTTCTTTTCAGATATTCATTTATGGATAGTTTCTGATCTTTTTGTGATTCTTCCTGGGATATTGACTTCGAGTTGCATCAGAATGCCAAATTCCAGCTTTCTAGCCTACCTAAAACTACTGTTATGTTTGTGCGGTAGATGGAGGAATTTCATCGTAAAGGTAGGATTGTATGGCATAGCATCTCGATGTAAATTAAGTAGGGAAAACTGTGAACTTAAGTTGTTATGTGTCACCACATGGGAGTTGTGCTGTGTTAACTAGGTAGGGTTTAAGGTTAGTTTCTCCCAGGATGTGATTGCCTCCGTGACTTTTTCCTACGTTTTTGCATTTACAAAGCCGGAAATAAAAGAACCACATTTTTAAGAACAGCAACAATAACCGGCAGACCAAAAACCCCTCCTCCGAGGAATAATAACCGGCCGGCCATGCCTGCGAGGCTGATTATTGGTCGGGGTGACATCAGAGAAGGAGAAGGGGCTGGGGAAACAAGAGGGCGGTTGGAAGCAAACGCGTAAGGCTCTGGTCCCTCTCGGCACGACGAAATAGCATCACGATTCTCGTTGTTCGTGCTGGGGTGAATTTGTTTGCATGCTGGAACAGGACGCCCGCCATTGTCTGATCAGCTGGGTTGTGAAGTTTGTACGCTTTGAGGAAAAGGAGAGAAGAAGAGCACGTCTCTTGGTTTTATCTCGGAGCCTCAGCAATTGTCCCATTGTATGTTCAAGGAGAAAGGTGGCGCCCTTTGCTGTGAACGGGCCTGGTGTTGAGAGAGGAGCGGCGTTGGCAATTTCGATCATGAGAAGAAACTGTGTGGTGATTTGTGGGCCCCGGCGTTGGAGACCGTACACGCGAATTACGTCACATACGTGACCGCAGAGAGCGACTTGGCACCATTTTTGGATGCGTTTTCCCACGTGGTGTCTACGCGGTTTCGAGGATCGCAAGGCTCCTAAAAGGTCATCTCTGGACACACAGCTAAGTGTCGGAACAAAGGGGGGGGATTTCATTTTATTTTATCTGTTCCCTTGTCTGTTTTTGTGACTTGAGTGGAGACGTCTCAAATTCGGTTTTAGTTGACCTCACATTTCATTACCTCACGCTTGATTTATTTTCATGATCACTCGTTGATAATTCCATTATGAATCATTGAATTATTTTTTATTAAACCATCATTTGTTAAATTTACTTGTGTCTGTCTAATCGTGGGTTCGAGGATAAACCCGTGTGCTCCGTTCTGCTACGTGCTCCGCCGCCTTCCATCTTGCGTTTAAACATTTATATACCAAACATTTATATATTATATACCAAACATTTATATCAGTGAGTGGGTCAGTGGTTCGAAATTTTTTTTATATATTTATACACTGGTGGGGCATGTTTGCAAACTGCAAGCAATTACTCAGGTGCATCCTACATGCGTACTAAATAAATGTAAGCTTTATATATTTGATGAAGTGGATTGTGGTTGCATTATTTCTGTAAGCAGCTAGCTAACTCAAGTAAATCAAGATTTAGTGATTAGAATGAACTCGATTTAAACGTTTACAGCTGGAGTAATTTTTTTTTTTTTCAATGAAAACATGTCAAAAGTTATAAAATAAAGAGGCAGAAGAGGCACTTGTTACCGTTGCCTAGCAACCAGTTCGATTGTCAGCTATATTTTTGATTTTATTTGCAAGTTCGACTTTTATTCGCAGATATTTTCCTTTATGGACATTTTCCGTTTGGTATTTTTTTAAAAAAATTTCCCCCTGGGATATTGGCTTTGACTGACATCAGTTTGCAAAATTTCCGCTTTCTACCCCACCTAGAAGGTAGTGAACACTGATATCAGTCAGTTAGTCAGTGTGTCATTGAATGTTTCGAAATAGCTTTATACACATGAGATGTACATATAGAACATGCCATCGTGGGGTTGGGCAGGGGTAAATAAGAAAATGAAAATGAGAGAAAGAGAAGGATGAATGATAGGAGAGAGAGAGAAGGGATAATGGTGGAGTGTGGGGAAAGGGAAGGGCATATGGGGGAATAATGAAAGAAGCGAGGATTGGGAAGTGCGTGGAGAAAATGGAGGAGTATCGGTGGAATAGAAAAAGAAGGAATGGTTGAGGTTGCAGAGTGTGATGAGTGAGATGGGGGTGGAGAGGAGTGTGGAGAGAATTTCCAAAGTAGTGATGGTTGTGGAGTATGAGGGAATGGGGATAGAAGAAAAGTTTGCGCAGTGTGAGGAGAGACTTCCACTCGTTTTTCCCTCTGCACAACCGACCGCACTCCCTTCCTCTCCCCCCACCCCCCTTCCCCCTCCAACACTCTTGGTACGACAGATGTGTTTGTGAGGTGTCGGCTCAGTTGTTGAATACAACATGAAGTGTGCCTGGGCTCACGGCAGCTCATTTGAAAGTTCAGAAGGTGGCTCGATCCATGACGTGTGAGCCCGTTTATACTGCGTTTGACCGCAAAGCCATTCACAAGGCGTGATGGGCCTGCTCCGCCACTCCATCTGCTGTTTTGTCTCCTGATTGTTTGTAAAACTAAAACGCCATTGATTCCCACCCGAGATTTCATGACAAAAAGCTCCTTTGACAACTCGGCCTGATGACGCCAATGGTATTTTCACTTACAAGACAACTGGTGTTTTAACGTCAGCAGATTGAACCATCTAAAGTACTGTATTATTCTACATTATCACTGTCACAATGTAATTACTCCATCATATATCATGATTACACATCAAATTTGTGAAGTCAAACTCTGGATCATATGTCACTCTTCGGGCCATGACTTACTCCAACAATTTAGTGATGTCATCATCAGATTTTTTTTTCGGGATTTGGGGTGGGGACGGGGTGTCATTCTTATTAGGCAACAATAGAAAAGGATTTCATAAACACCTGCCAAACTCTTTTCATGGTCAAGAAATAAGTTCACGCTGAGACATTTACATCAGATTCCGAGTTTGTTAAACAGAGGCCGAAACGAGCTGCAAAGCTGATTTGTTGTTTGACAGTTTCATGACATTGAAATATCATCAAAATGCTCGTGTAGCTTTGCTGGAAACACTCCACTCTTGGTATGTGATGTGAGAGTTAATTATGACGTCACATTCCTGTGTTCCCCATTTAATACGGCATTTTCAAAATGATGTAATTCACCCCGGATTGCTCAGCGTGCATGCACAGAAACCCCAAGTAACGACGTCATTCGGGGTGCCCCGGACATATTTAATGCCTGCCAGATAAGGATTGTCGAATGAAACGACTTTAGAAACTTTTAAAGAAGCTGAAAGAACTTGTAAGCATACCTGCGAAAAAGGGGTGTACCTCTGCGCAAAGAAACAGTTGGAGAACCTCCTGGTCAACTCATCCAAAGAGTTGATAAGTTGCGTATTGCAAAAACTCCTTACGATTATGAGCCTGTGAAAGGACAAAGATGAGTAGATGTTTTACCCAAACCTTCATGCTTCTTAACACTGATGGGAAGGTGGGACTTGTCGATGCACAGGGTAAGTTTAAAATGATGGATGATATTTACCATCAATCATGTTTGGTAAGGGGGGTGGGTGGGTGTGGGAGATGTATGAGCTGGAGGTGCCATTATATACTGTATATATATATATATATATATATATATATATATATATATATATATATATATATATATATATATATCTTGTTGTGGATCCGGGGTTCGAGGCATGCCACAAGGGAAAGCACTTGGGTCCCTCCCGAACATCCGGTCCTGAGGCCGCTGGGCACAGGTAACTCCGCACACCGGCAGATTACTAAACAACCACGAACACCAATTGTGACGGCCAATCCGGGCAGGGTTACACTACTTCGCATGACAACTTACCTGTGCACGGCCAGATAATTGGGGTCAGTGCCCTCAGCGCACACTCAGATTACTGCCGAGCATTACAGTGAGTGTGCGCTGGCTGACAAAGCAAATTATTGGGGTAGAACGTCCCGTCTAACCTTACTTGTGCACTGCATTGGACCAATAAAGGAAAAGACAACAGAGACATATTGGAAATAACAACTAACAATTATTTATTACAAACACACAAGCAAGCAAGCCAAAAGGCACGTAAGAGCTGATTTAACAATAACACATATTCTTCTTCAAACTTACTTAAACAAAAGACTTGGCCATCATTCACTCAGGGGCAAAGAATAAAACAAGAATGACTTAAAAAATAAAATAAAAATCATGAATGGAGAAAGGGAAAGCAGTCCTTCATTCTCACAGGAGGATGAAAACAGGAGAACAAATATACAACAGGAGAACGTGGAGGAAAATTGATGGGGAAGATGGGCAGTGGCGATGGGGACATGCAGCCGCATCGCTGAGGTGCCCAGACCCAGTAAGCGAGTCCTCTCTGGCATCCCAGATATGCGAGCTAGATGTACGACTCGCTCTCCTCTGCCTCAGATTCTTCCTCCTCATGCCCCCGGTGATGAGGTGCCACCGTTCACCCTCCTCGTCCTTCGTGGCTGACAAGATCGGGAGGGCAGGATGACGCTCGGAGAAGGAGTGTTCTTTTTCCACAGAAGCTCGACACCAACTGCTCGTAAAACCTTCCTTTCTTTACCCTCACACGTTTTTGTTCCTTCCCTCACGAGCATTTTCAGTCTTTTAGTCTTCTACTCAGGCGAGCTTATCCCGTTCATTTATCCTCTCTGCTTCCTTCAGCCTTCTGCCCTCTCTTCTGCTTTCTGCCTTTTGCTTCTTCTTTTTGGATGGGAAGTGTCCTAAGGTGGATGGGAAGTTTCATAAACACCTCAATACAATTTTGATTTTGAGTTTCCACAAGTAAATTTTCATGAATACGAAGCTGCTCCCTCTCCGCATGTGAACTCATTCACGGGGTTCAGCATTGTGGAAACATTCGCTGGTTCGGTAATATCTCAATACAATCATGATTTTTTTTTGAGTTTCCACCCAAACAAAACTGCTTTTTCTCTCTCCGCAAGAAAACTCATTCGCAGTTTTGCCATTTACCGCTTGTGGAAACATTATACCCACCTTCTGGTGGTGTCAGCTGCAGTAAGTTTTGTGCCCAAGGCATTCATGAACAGGCTATCCATGCTTGACGTTCGGTTGATGGTGTCACAGGAATGTGGAATTTAATGGTTTATGGCTTGACATTCGCCATTTCCGCATTGTCTGATTGCCTATGGGCTCCCTCCCGTGCGCAGAACAAGTACCTCACTAGTTTTCAATAAACGAGATGAAGCCAGCTGAAAGTCTCAAAATAAACCTCACCAAAGTTAGACGTGATATGGTACATACATTGTGTTCTACTATTCCATTTAGTAACTTGGTAAAAAGTTACTCCGGTTGCATGTTCATGTGCTTTATTATCCAACTACAAAAAAATGCCTGTAGTATTTAACTACCTGTATTAAGACTGTTGGAAGTCGCTATGAAGTCGTAGTCTTAATTAGCCGCAAGACAGCAAGGATGAAGACAGCCTACTCAACACTTTACAGACTTTCAACCTGTTTTCAATGAATGTTCCTGAAGATCTGCAAAACAATGCAACCAAGGGCCTCACCACAAAGGGAGATTGAGGAGGATCTGATGGAAGCCCGTAAGAAGGGACAAGATCAACTGAACAATTTTGTAAAGAAAAGGCTTGTACCTTGTGCTGAAAGAAAGACCAAGTTCAGAGATCCCTTTCCAAGAACACAGTTCCTTACTGTCACCTCGTCGTTTCTGGTGGGACACTGATTCAGTTACAGGGGACGTCAGGTCATTCAAAGCAGACAGAAAACTGCTGCAAAGTTTGATCACTGCCTATGAAGCTGGGCATGGTGTCAACCAACTGAAGTATTAAAACCTGAAATTTTGCCAGTGTCACAGGCTCTAGCAGAAACGAATGGAAGCCTTAGAACTGGGTCAATGGCAAGGCTGTCTCGGGTACCTACTGCGGGCATCATATGCCCCTCTGTCATTGAAGCTCCAGATCTTGGTGAGAAGGCATCATCTATTATTGATGGTCAGGCACAAGTGATTGCCATAAGGAAACCGCAGGGAACTGCCACCTTTGGGGACCTTGATGATGTGTTCGTTGGGGCTGCTGTACAAAGTGGAGCACCATATTGCAGAGTGGATGTAGTATTTGACAGATACTATGAGGTTTCAATCGAAGGTGGTACCAGGAGAAGACAGGATCAATGTTCAGGAGTAATAAGAAGACTGATTGAAAGTAGGGATGTTCCTTTGCCTTCAAAGTGGGAGAGCATCACAGCACACCTTGACAACAAAGTAAATCTGGCAACATTCTTGTCCCGGCAGTAGATGTTGCATGTAGCAGACAATAAAATCATTGTGGTAGCTGGTAGATTCAGTAATGAAGAGAGAGTTAAAGCATCTGACCTTGGAGTAAACACTGAGACACTGGAAGCCAGACATAAGGAAGCCGACACAACAATTATCATCCATTGTGTAGAAAGCCAGATATCAAGCATTGTAGTTGCTGCGAGGGACACAGATGTACTTGCGTTACTTTTGGCTCTTTTTCACAGGATGCAATAACCCTGCTGTTGACTTAACGTTGAAGGTGGCTGGCTTGACATGTCAGTGTCTTCAGTTTGAGCCCCTATCGTGCCATTGAAATAACGCTAGGTGGGTTGATTCAGCCTGTCATCCTTCTGAGGTCGGAAAAATGAGTACCGACTTACTGCCAACAGGGGCACCATAATCAATCAGCAGCACAGCCGTGCTTCCAAGATGATGCAACCAGCAGCCATAGACTGCAGACGAAACAACAACAACAACAACAACAACAGGATGCAATGCTCCGAACTGTGCCTCAAGGCTGGGACTGATAAGAAGAGGAAGTACATTCCAATTCACATGGTATTGGAGCACAAAATGCAGGAATAGGATGTGCTGGAAACAATTCCTGCATTTCATGCTTTCAATTGAAGTGAAACCACCTCCTACTTGGCTGGACAGAGCAAGGAATCATGCTTGAAAGTGTTCCAAGAACACCATGATCTCAAATATCTCAGGGAGAGCAATTGGATGAACAAATCAGGTCATTTATGGGAGCCTGCACCAGAGCAGCGTGTCGCTGCGTCCACTTTCCTCTGTACTCCAGGGGCCTCCTCTGGCCATCCCACAGGCAGATGTCTGGCCCATCCCCATCTCCTTGAGATGCCGTCAACCTGCTGCAACCACGAGGCACGTGTAGCCCATTGGTCTCCTCCACTCACGAGACTCACTCGCTGAGAGAATCTGGTGAGCAGGATCAGCGTCAGAAAAACGAGCCACATGTCCATACACAGCCGCAGCTGACGCTCACAGCCTTGCAGGTAACAAATCTCATTTGAGTCTCAGCAACCGCTCATTGGACACAAAGTCTGACCAGCGATACCAAGGATTCTCTGAAGAGGACCTTGAACCAAGGATTAAGTCCGTCTCAGATCCCTGGTCAGAGTCCAAGTCTCACATCTACAGATCAAGACTGGAAGCACCAAGGACCTGAAGACTAAGATTTTCGTCCTCCCTCACAG
>CM068964.1:9124435-9145066 GCA_035128595.1 Eptatretus atami
TTTCATCAATGATCTCTCAGACTCTCTGGAAAATCCTCTTTATCTCTTTGCTGATGACTCCACCCTATGCCATACCATCTGTCATCCCTCAGACCAGCAAGCAGCAGCCTCTTCATTCTCTGCAGATCTGGAGCAAATCACAAACTGGTTCAACACGTGGAACATGTCTTTCAACCCTGACAAATCTCACACTCTCACTTTGTCTCTCCAAAAGCACCATCTCTAGAGAGATCCGAAGACGTTTAATGAACGTCTTGCTAACATCGCCTAACCTTAAACGCTGACAAAATATTCTTTGTATGTGCACAGCTAATTTACCTCGTTTAAATCAGCTTTTATGAAGGTAGATAAACATCTGTTTAGGCTATGTGCATACAAACAGCGATTAACAGCTGTTTGTTTTGCATGTTTAAGTTATGATTCATTCGCTTTTTTCATTTTTTTTGTTCAGCGCACTATATAGCAGGATATCAATACCAGTTAACCTCAATGATCCTCATATTGGCCTTGCCATCGATAACAAGTTTTTAGTTTGTGTGTTTCCGCAGCGGTACTTGTTGCAAAGAAAAGAGGGCATATTATTCGCTTGAGCAACAAATGGGTTAATTGGGTATGAAGGTCACCAATGGGCAAGGAAGCAGCAATTTATGGCTAAGTAGCTTTTCTGTTCATGAACCTGGTGTGCATTTGACACCATTGATTTACAATTGCTTAAGTGAGATTCATTCTAGCTCCGATACCCCAAGGAAATGTGTTTCCGCATGGAATCCTTGTTACAGTGTCTTCTTCAGGAGTATCTAGAAAATGTCAATGTAAATTTCTAGCACAAATGGCCTGCAGTGGAAACGATGAATCATTTGCAACATGTGGCCTGTAAAACACCGCATATATTTCCAATATTCCAATTGAAAAATGATGCACTTGTCATAGAATTGCAGTGGCCACGGACATCTGTTGGAGGGGATTCCGTGATTGCTCTTATGTGTAGGTTCATCCAGGTATGCTTGCACTGGATTCAGCATCACCGTAAACGATTCTTCGAGGGTCTGTGGACGCCGACAATTTTGAATCGTCATACTTCTCCAGACAAATTTGAAATCTTCTCCAGCTCGAAGATTCTCAATATGCATCGTTAATTGAACTCTTCCTATCCTCTTTGGCCTCTACTCTTGAGCTAATTGACTAACTCCTATTGCATCCATATTAACGTCATGCAAACGTATCAATTAATAAGCCTATGCAAAAGCGTTGTTCATGATCTCAAACACAGACTCTTAAACATGCACTTGCTGACGTGTAAAAGTTCTTTCTTATTTAAATGCTTGTCACATCGGCGGTTTGATTGTGTATTAGATAAACCTTTTTCCGAAAGAGGCGGAGGGTGAAGAAACTTTGAACCGGTGATCATCCACGATTAGGATTCCACCCACACTCAATCTAACTTTTAAACGGCTTTTGTAAATTCAGCTTAATGTTTAGACTTCTGAACATAGACCGTACATAGTCCATAAATGACACAAACCCACCAGCACTTCTCAAATAATACTGAACTGAGAACCCGAGCTCCGCAGGGAAACGATCCTGCCATGCAAGGTCACGTGACTCCCATTGTCTTTGGGTTGTGAACCGCCGTGAGCAAAGCAAAGCTGCACCGATCACTTTTATTTTCAGATATTCATTAATGGATATTTCTGATGTTTTTGTGATTCTTCCTGGGATATTGGCTTCGATTGCATCAGAATGCCAATTTCCAGCTTTCAGGCCTATAAAAATCTTTATGTTTGTGCGTAGATGGAGGAATTTCAAATCGTAAAGGTAGGATTGTATGGCATAATAGCAATCTCGATGTAAATTAAGTAGGGAAAACTGGGTGACTTAAGTTGTTTGTGTCACCACATGGAGTTGTGCTGTTTTAACTAGGTAGGGTTAAAGGTTCAGTTTCTCCCAGGATGTGATTGCCTCCGTGACTTTTTCTAACGTTTTTGCATTTACAAAGCCGGAAATAAAAGAACCACATTTTTAAGACAGCAACAATAACGGCGACAAAAACCCTTCCTCCGAGGAATAATAACCGCAGGCATGCCTGCGAGGCTGATGATTGGTCGGGGTGAATCAGAGAAGGAGAAGGGGCTGGGGAAACAAGAGGGCGGTTGTAAGCAAACGCGTAAGGCTCTGGTCCCCTCGGCAACGACGCAATAGCATCAGCGATTCTCGTTGTTCGTGCGGGGTGAATTTGTTTTGCATGTTGGAACAGGACGCTCCGCCATTGCCTGATCAGCTGGGTCTGGTGAAGTTTGTACGCTTTCGGAGGAAAAGGAGAGAAGAAGAAGAAGCAACGTTCTTGGTTTTATCTCGGAGCCTCAGCAATTGTTCATTGTATGTTCAGGAGAAAGGTTGGCGCCCTTTGCTGTGAACGGGCCTGGTGTTGAGAGAGGAGCGGCGTTGGCAATTTCGATCATAGACAGAAACTGTGTAGTGATTGTGGGCGCCGGCGTTGGGACCGTCACTGCGAATTACGTCCCTACGTGAACCGCAGAGAGCGACCTTGGCACCATTTTTGGATGCGTTTTTCCCCACGCGGTGCTACGCGTTTTCGGGATCGCAAAGGCTCTAAAAGGTCATCTTTCTGGACACAACGAGCTAAAAGTGGGGGTTTTCCGGGGAAAAAGCAAAGGGGGGGCTTTCATTTTATTTTAATCTGTCCCTGTCTGTTTTTTGTGACTTGAGTGGAGCGCTCAAATTCGGTTTTCGTTGACCTCACATTCATTACCTCACGCTTTGATTTTATTTTCATGATAACTCGTTGATCTTCATTAGAATCATTGAATTATTTTTTTATTAAACCATCATTTGTTAAATACTTTGTGTTTGTTTAATCGTGGGTTCGAGGATAAACCGTGTGCTCGTCTGCTACGTGCTCCGCCGCTTCCATCCATCTTGGCGTTTAAACATTTATATACAAACATTTATATATTTATACCAAACTTTATATCAGTGAGTGGGTCAGTGTTCGAAATTTTTTTTTTATATATTTATACACTGGTGGGGCATGTTTGCAAACTGCAAGCATACTGTAGGTGCATCCTACATGCGTACTAATAAATGTAAGCTTTTATATTCTGATGAGTGGATTGTGGTTGGCATTCTTTCTGTAAGCAGCTAGCTTAACTCAAGTAATCAAGATTTTAGTGATTTAGAATGACTCGATTTAAAAGTTACAGCTGGGTAATTTTTTTTTTTTTCAATGAAAACATGTTCAAAAGTTATAAATAAGAGGCAGAAGAGGCACTGTTACGTGCCTAGCAACCAGTGATTGTCAGCTATATTTTTGATTTTATTTGCAAAAGTTCGACTTTTATTCGCAGATATTTTCCTTTAATGGACATTTTCCGTTTGGTATTTTTTAAAAAAATTCCCTCTCCTGGGAATATTGGGGCTTTGACTGAAATACAGTTTGCAAATATTTCGTTTCTACCCACCTAGAAGGGTAGTGAACACTGATATCAGTCGTAGTCAGTGTGTCATTGAATTTTCGAAATAGCTTTTACACATGAGATTACATATAGAACATGCATCGTGGGGTTGGGCCGGGTAAATAGAAACTGAAAATGAGGAAGAGAAGGATGAATGATAGGAGAGAGAGAGAGAGGGATAATGGTGGAGTGGTGGGGAAAGGGAAGGGCATATGGGGGCAATAATGAAAGAAGCGAGGATTGGGAAGTGGTGGAGAAACGGAGGAGTATCGTGGAATAGAAAGAAGGAATGGTTGAGGTTGCAGATGTGATGAAGTGAGATGGGGTGGGAGGAGTGTGGAGAGAATTGCCGAAACGTAGTGATGGTTGTTGGAAGATATAGGGAATGGGGAAGAAGAAAAGTTTGCGCAGTGTGAGGAGAAACTTCACTCGTTTTTCTCTGCACAACCGACCGATCAATTTCTCGCCCCATCCCGCTTCCATCCAACACTCTTGGTCGACAGATGTGTTTGAGGTGTGGCTCAGTTGTTGATACAACAATGGAAGTGTGCCTGGGCTCACAGGCAGCTCATTTGAAGTTCAAGAAGGTGGCTCGATCCATGACGTGTGAGCCCGTTTATACTGCGTTTGACGCAAAGCCATTCACAAGGCGTGATGGGCCCTGCTCCGCACTCATCTGCTGTTTTTGTCTCCTGATTGTTTGTCAAACTAAAACGGCCATGATTCCACCCGCGATTTCATGACAAAAAGCTCCTTTGACAACCTCGGCCTGAATTGACGCAAATGGTATTTTCATTACAAGACAACTGGTGTTTTAACGTCAGCTAGGATTTGCAACCATCAAAGTATGTATTATTCCTACATTATCACTGTCAAATGTAATTACTCCATCATATACTCATGATTCACATCAATTTGTGAAAGTCAAACTCTGGATCATATGTCACTCTCGGGCCCATGATTACTCCAACAATTAGTGATGTCATCATCAGATTTTTTTTTCGGGATTTGGGGTGGGGACGGGGTGTATTCTTAAATTAGCACAATAGAAAAGGTATTTCATACCACCTGCCAAACTTTTTCATGGTCAAGAAATAGTTTACAGTGAGACTTTACATCAAGATTCGAGTTTGTTAAACAGAGGCGAAAACGAGCTGCAAAGCTGCATTTTTGTTTGACAGTTTCATGACATTGAATATCATCAAATGCTCGTGTAGCTTTGCTGGAAACACTCCACTCTTGTACGTGATGTGAGAGTTAATTATGACGTCACCTTCCTGTGTTCCCCATTTAATACGGCATTTTCAAAATGATGTAATTCACCCGGATTTTGCTCAGCGGCATGCACAGAAACCCAAGTTAACGACGTCATTCGGGGTGCCCCGGACATATTTAATGCCTGCCAGATAAGGATTGTGAATGAAACGACTTTTAGAAACTTTAAAGAAGTGAAAGAACTTGTAAGCATACTGCGAGAAGGGTGTACCTCTGCGCAAAGAAACAGTTGGAAACCTCCTGGTCAACTCATCCAAGAGTTTGATATGTTGCCGTATTGCAAAACTCTTACGATTATATGAGCCTGTGAAAGGAAAAAGATGAGTAGAATGTTTTACCCAAACCTTCATGGCTTCTTAACACTTGAGGGAAGGTGGGACTTGTCGATGCACAGGGTAATTTAAAATGATGGATATATTTACGCATCAATCATGTTTGGTAAGGGGGTGGGTGGGTTGTGGGAGATGTATGAGCTGGAGGTGCCATTATATACTGTATATTATATATATATATATATAATTATATATATATATATATATATATATATATATATATATTATATATATATTTGTTTGTGGATCCGGGGCTTTCGGGCATGCCACAGGGAAAGCATTGGGTCCTCCGAACATGGCGGTCTGAGGCCCTGGGCACAGGTAACTCCGAACGCAAGATTACTAAACACCAGCTGAACCAATTGGTGACGGCCAATCCGGGAGGTTACAACTCTTCGCATGACAACTTACCTGTGGCACGCCAGATAATTGGGGTCAGTGCCCTCAGGCACACTCAGATTACTGCGAGCATTACAGTGAGTGTGCGCGTGGCTGACAAGCAAAATTATTTGGGGTAGAACGTCGTCTAACCTTACTTGTGCACTGCATTGACCAATAAAGGAAAAGAACAACAAGAATATGGAAATAACAACTACATTATTTATTACAAACAACAAGCAAAGCAAGCCAAAAGGCACGTAAAGAGCTGATTAACAATAACACATATCCTTCTTCAAACTTACTTAAACAAAAGCCTTTGGCCATCAATTCAGCTCAGAGGGCAAAGAATAAAACAAGAATGACTTAAAAAATAAAATAAAAATCATGAATGGAGAAGGGAATAGCAAGTCTGCATTCTCACAGGAGGATGAAAACAGGAGAACAAATATACAACAGGAGAACGTGGAGGAAAATTGATGGGTAAGATGGGCAGTGGACGATGGGACATGAGCTCCGCATCGCTGAGGTGCCAGACCCAGTAAGCGAGCCTCTCTGGCATCCCAGATAATTGCGAGCTAGATTACGACTGCTCTCTCTCTCAGATTCTTCTCTCATGCCCCGGTGAATGAGGTGCCACGGTTCACCTCTCGTCTTCGTGGGCTGACAAGATCGGAGGGCAGGATGACGCTCGGAGAAGGAGTTGTTCTTTTTTTCCACAGAAGCTCGACACAAACTGCTCGAAACTCTTCTTTACCTCCACATCACGTTTTGTTCTCCCTCACGCGTCATTTTCAGTCTTTTAGTCTTCTATCAGGCGGCTTGTCCGTTCATTTAATCTCTTCTGCTTCCTTCAGCCTTCTGCCCTCTTTCTGCTTTCTGCCTTTTGCTTCTTTCCTTTTTGATGGAAAGTGTCCTAAGGTGATTGGGAAAAGTTTCATAAACACCTCGATCAATTGTGGATTTGATTTCGCACAAGTAAATTTTCATGAATACGAAGCTGCTCCTCTCCGCATGTGAACTCAATTCACGGGGTTTCAGCATTGTGGAACATTCGCTGGTTGGTAATATCTAATACCAAATGCATGATTTTTTTTTGAGTTTCCACCCAACAAAACTGCTTTTCTCTCTCCGCAAGAAAACTCATTCGCAGTTTTCCATTTACCGGCTTGTGGAAAATTTACCACCTTCTGGTGGTGTCAGCTGCAGTAAGTTTTGTGCCCAAGGCAAATTCATGAACAGGCTATCCATGCTTGACGTTCGGTTTGATGGTGTCACAGGAATGTGGAATTTAATGGTTTATGGCTTTGAACATTCGCCATTCGCCATTGTCTGATTGCCTATTGGGCTCCCTCCGTGCCGCAGAACAATACCCTCACTAAGTTTTCAATAAAGAGATGAAGCCAGCTGAAAGTCTCACAAATAAACCTCACCAAAGTTAGAACGTGATATGGTACATACATTGGTGTTCTACTATTCCATTTAGTACTTGGTAAAAAGTTACTCGCGGTTGCAATGTTCAATGTGCTTTATTATCCCAACTACAAAAAAATGCTGAGTATTTAACTACCTGTATTAAGACTGTTGGACAGTCGCTATGAAGTTCGTAGTCTTAATTAGCCGCAAGACAGCAAGGATTGAAAGAAGCCTACTCAACACTTTACACAGACTTTCAACCTTTTCAATGATGTCCTGAAGATCCTGCAAAACAATGCAACCTCTAAGGGCATCGCAACCACTAAATGGAAGGATTAAGAGGCTCTGTATGGAGCGCCGTGAAGATAGGGGACATAGCACCCAACTGCAACAATTTGTAAAGAAAAGAGCTCTGTACCTTGTGCTGAAAGAAAGACCAAGTTCAGATGATCCCTTTTCCAAGAACACAGTTCGCTTACTGTCACTCGTCGTTTCGGTGGACACTGATTCAGTTCAGGGGACGTCAGGTCATTCAAAGCAGACAGAAAACCTGCTGCAAAGTTTGATTCACTGCCTATGAAGCTGGCATGGTTGTCACCAACTGAAGTATTAAACCTGAAATTTGCCAGTGTCCACAGGCTCTAGCAGAACGAATGGAAGCTTAGAACTGGGTCAATTGCAAGGCTGTCTCGAGGTTACCTACTGCGGCAATCATATGCCCCTCTGTCATTGAAGCTCCAGATCTTGGTCGAGAAGGCATCATCTATTATTAATGTCAGGCACAAGTGATTGCCATAGGGAAACGCAGGGACTGTAACCTTTGGGGACCTTGATGATGTGTCGTAGGGCTGCTGTACAAAGTTTGGGAGCACCATAATTGCCAGAGTGGATGTAATATTTGACCAATACTATGAAGGTTTCAATCGAGGTCGGTTACCAGGAGAAGACGGATATGTTCAGGAGTATAAAGAAGATGATTGAAAGTAGGGATTGTTCCTTGCTTCAAGTGGAAGAGCAGTCAACACACCTTGACAACAAAGTAAACGGCTCTGGCAAACATTTCTTGTCCGGAGTAGATGTTTGCATGTAGCAGACAATCAACAATCATTGTAGGTAGCTGGTAGATCAAGTAATGAAGAGAGAGTTAAAGCATTTGACCTTTGGAGTAAAACACTGAGGACATGAAGCCAGGACATAAGGAAGCCGACACAACAATTATCATCCATTGTGTAGAAAGCCAGATATCAAGTCATTGTTAAGTTGCGCGCGAGGGACCACAGATGTACTTGCGTTACTTTTTGGCTCTTTTTCACAGGATGCAATAACCCTGCCTGTTGAACTTAACGTTGAAGGTGCTGGCTTGACATGTCAGTGTCTTCAGTTTGAGCCCTATCGTGCCATTGGAAATAACAGCTAGGTGGGTTGATTCAGCCTGTCATCCTCTTCTGGTCGGAAAATGGTACCGACTTACTGCCAACAGCGGGCCACCATAATCAATCAGCAGCACCCGTGCTTCCAAGATGATGCAACCAGCAGCCATAGCTGCAGACGAAACAACAACAACAACAAAACAACAGGATGCAATGCTCGAACTGTGCCTCAAGGCTGGGACATGATAAGAAGAGGAAGTAAATTCCAATTTCACATGTATTGGACACAAAATCAGGAATAGGATGCTGCTGGAAAAATTCGCTGCATTTCATGCTTCAATTGAAGTGAAACCACTCCTACTTGGCTGGACAGAGCAAGGAATCAGCTTGAAACGTGTTCCAAGAACACGCATGTCTCATAAATATCTCAGGGAGAGCAATTTGGATGAACAAATCAGGTCTATTTATGGAGAATGCGACCCAGAGCAGCGTGTCGCTGCGTCCACTCTCCGTCTCCAGGGGCCCTCCGTCTGGCCATCCCACAGGCAGATGCTTGGCCCATTCCCCATCTCCTTGAGATGCGCATCAACCTGCTCAACCACGAGGCACGTGGTTGGGCCCATTGGTCTCCTCATCACGAGACTCACTCGCTGAGAGAATTCTGGTGAGCAGGATCAAGCGTCAGGAAACGAGCCACATGTCATACACAGCCGCAGCTGACGCTCACGGACCTTGGCAGGTAACAAATCCTCATTTGAGTCTCTAGCAACCGCTCATTGGGACACAAAGTCTCGACGCAGCGATAGCCAAGGATTCTCTGAAGAGACCTGGTACAAGAGAATTAAGTCCGTTCTCAGATCCCCTGGTCAGAGTCCAAGTCTCACATCTACAGATCAAGATTGGAAGCACCAAGAGACCTGAAGACTAAAGATTTTCGTCCTCCCCTACCGATGACACCCAGCGTCATGCTCCCCGCCACCGATGTCGTCTGGACAGCCACAGACTGAATACCGCAAGTTGAATCTCTCTGACCTCAATCTAAAAACGGTAACATCCAAGATGTCATGAAACCTTCTTTTGACCCAGGACCGAATCCCGGGACCGCCCATCAGACTGCCAAGATCTAGTTCCGAAGTACTCTCTCGACAGGCAGAGATCTACATTCAAGATCGCAGCCTATTACGACATCCTCGATCAGTTAGTGCAAATTGAGTACACCCTGCGCCAAGTAGACTGGAATGTCATCCAGAGATGGACCTCAACACATTCCTCACCACATCTAGACAGGTAGTTCAGACATCACATAGTGGCACAGAACCAAAATCCTCAGAGCATGTCCGATTGAATACAATCTTACGGACTTAGTTTTGACCTCAGGAACCCGATAACCCAGGCGACTCCGGACTCCTCATTCACACCTTGCAGCCCCAAAAGAATATCTAAAGTCTCCGCAAAGATGACTGCATCACTAACGAAATCAAAGGTCAGAAGATCTTGACATTCTAAACGATGCACACGCAGCTTGAATCTCTCCGACATCCTCCCCAGAATCCAGTCCATACAAGTGCTGAAAGTGTGGAGCCAGTACACACCCCCTTGACGACCTCCATTTATACTGGAGTAAGTCAGAGATGGTTACCCACATTTCACAGCATCTCAGTACAGACGTAGAGTTCAGCATCAATTCGATCAGTTTTGTGGGCACCCCACGAAGACCAATGAAGCCTCCAGAGGGGGCAGCCCGATTCACTGAATGAAATGCTTTACAGAAGATCAACAAATTCTGCAAGCAGCCCTTGCCGAAACTCTCAGTCTGCTTGGTGAGGACCCGGAAGAGCAGGATACGGTAACTCGTGGACCTCTTTGGTTGTAAAGCCTGACATGCTTGAGCTCGTGCTCAAGCAGATGGTGCGCGAACCCTATCAATAATTATCCGAGCAAAGAGCCTTAGCCCGGCACTGAGAGCCAGCGTCACCCGCACGGTGGTTGTTTCAGTCTTGAAGATCACCCTTCCGTTTAAGGAGGAGAAAACAGCGCCCTCTCCAGTCGTTGGAGATGATGCTGTGTTTCGCAGGCAGACACAGAACTGGCATGCAATGACACAAGAACAAGCATTTCACCAGCCTTGAGAAGTTCAGCATGGATTGCCACCAGATACGCTGGAGTTTACCCATTTTCAACCGGTTCACGCAGCCTGTTTTCCACAACGAATGGTGGACCACAGTTGATTGGGGGTCAGCACAGGATTGTAACACCCTGACGTCCAACTCGACAGCTGGGGATCAGCCTGGTACAACCGCTGCAAAGTAACCGGCCCAGGGGCTTCACTTCGGACTCCTCTGTCAAGAGCCCACCACCTCCGCTCTAACGCAGTACACCGAGGGATGGGCTTGGATGAACGCAATGTGTGAATTCCCTGTAAGCGGAACGAGAGTGAACAAATGCCCGAGATATTTATTTTTTTTTTTTTTTGTATACCTTGTCGGGGCTCGTATGAGAGCGACACACAACGGCCATCAAGGGGCGGCATGAGACAGGAGGGGAGGGAGTGGGAAGGACAAAATAACGTGGGAACAGAGCATTTGGCAGATCTGTGGAAGGGAGAGGGATGGGACGGGCGAACATGGCGGAAATAGAAGCTGGACATACAGGGAGCTTTCAGGAAGGAAAGCAGGGAATTTGAAGGAGGTGGGCTTGGGTGGATTATCGGGGTGTAGAAAAATAGAGGATTTTGGATGGGAGGGTGATAAGAGGTGGTAGGTGGAACAGCTGTTTTGAAGGCTGGAGGCCGAAGAATGGGGAATTGAGAGAATGAGGGAGTTTATTCCAAGGTGGGGAAAAAAGGAATGAAAGATGTGAAGGTGAGCAGTGATTCGTGATTTTAGGTATTTTACCAGAAGGGGTTGCTGGCGGACATTCACGCCCTGCAGAATGCGTGTGGGGGACATCACAGAGAGAGCAGGGGGGGCGAGGGCTGGAGAGGAGACGGTAGAAGACAGAAAGACCACTCGACCAAACCTGCTGGTGATTGAGTTAAGAGGCCAAAGACTGGCCTCATTGCGGGAGATGCAATGATCCGAAATGCATTGGTTTCTACAGCGTGAAGCCGAGAAAGGTGGAGAGGCAGGAGCACCAGCCCAGAGGGGATAGGCATACTCCATCAGGCGCGGACAAAAGGCTTTTGTAAGTGGTCAGAGAGCCAGGGGGCCGAGGAAGGACCCTTGCACGACGCGAAGGATTCCCAGTCGCGCGATGGCTTTTGGAGGCAGAGGTTTGAAATGTGGCTTTCCCAGGAAAAGGTCATGGCAGATAGTGAGACCCAGAAGCTTGAAAAAAGGACTTTCTTCCAGAGGATTGTTTGAGAAAGTGGATGGGGGGGTTTCTCTAAACCGGTCCTTTCGGAGAGACATAGTGAGGATAGAGTTGTGAGATTTGTCCGGATTGAAAGACAATGTTCCACGTGTGGACCCAGTTTTGTGATTTACCAGATCTGGCAGTCGAGGAAGGAAGCTGCTGCTTGCGGTCTGCCAGGCATACCGGATGTTACGGCAGAGGGTGGAGTCATTCAAAGCCAAAGAGATATAGAGGATTTCCAGCAGAGTCGAGAGATCATTGATGAAAACTAGAAAAAGAACAGGGCCAGAAACGCCTTAAGGAACTCAGCCTGGACAGGAAAGGGGATGAAGAACTCCATTTAAGGGCCACAACGTTGACTGCCGACAGGAGAGGAAGTCTGGAGCGCATGAGGAGATGCGCTTGGATAGCCATATGGAGAGAGTTTGGTGAGAGGGCAGGGTGCCAAAAAGCAACTGCTGTCAAAAGGCAACGTGATATGTCCAGCGGATACGGCTCGGATTTCCTTGTCTGGCATTGAGTGCTTCATCCATTGTGCGGAGAGCGATAGCGAGCATATCCAAGGTAGATGACGCCTGGTTTGAAACCAAATTGATGATTCAGAAATCAAGCCATCTGGAGAAGAGGAAGGATTTGAATGTTCTGAAGCGATGATGATTCCATAACTTGCTGATGATTGGGAGAAGGCTTGATTGGTCTTGTAGTTTGCCAGGGATCTGTTTTTTGCACCTTTTTTTATGCCAGGGCCAGTGATGTTTGTTGATTTCCAGAGGATGGCAGATGGCTTGAGCAAATGAAGAGGTGTGAATAGAAGCAGAGATGAGGGTTGAGCAAGGCAGAAGAGCCAGGCTTTTTAGGACACGTGGGCTGATGCGTCTGGACGGGTTGCAGAATCTGCAGTCAGAGTTTGAACATGCAAGCTTCAACCTTGTCAGGAGAAAAGGACACACCAGTCCAGGACAGTTGGGTGGCGACTGCTGGTTAAGGTGCGGTAATAAAGTGTGTGTTGTTTGACACAAGATTTAGCTGCAAACACCGAGTTTAGCCATTCAGCTTTTTACAACGTGCGGTATCAGCAGTGCTGCTATTTGAGCGTAAGGGAGGGGATGGAGGGGGACATCACCGAAAACAATTTCTGAATTAGAGCGCACCGTCTAGGATTTTAGGATGGGAAAGAGTTTGAGAGTTCAGACTTGAGATTAGAAAGATGTTGTTTTCTGGCTCTCCTGAGGGTAGATACCACTTGTTCGAGCTTTATGGAGGAATGAGATGCCCAGTGCGTATTTGCTTTCGCATGAGGCAAAGGCAAGTTTGTGAGGAACAACTGCTCAGCCAAAGCTTTCCGTGAACCAAGGTCGGAGGAAGGGTTAGGGACAACTGGAAGACGTGAGGAATAAATCTGTGCAATGAGGGAGAGGCTAGTTTTCTTTGAAAGGAATTCCCAGGATGAGTTGATGTTTGGAGAAATGTAGAGATAGGAGACCAGTCTATAAGTTTGAGGGGTGCTTGGAGACCCTGCAGTCGGCTTGACGTGGAAATGCCAGACCGACGGCGTGAGGTGGTTTCTCTGAATAATAGCCAGAGAGATGTCCACTTTGACAAGGACGTGCGTTTCAGGAGAACGATTGGAGCGAGGAGAAAAGCAGCAGATATTTGTCAGGGAAATTTTGGTCAAAATCAGATCCAGAGAGATGGAGTACCATTGGTTCGAGATTCGCGGGGTAGGGAATTGACCAATTGAGGTAGTCCCAATGAGTTTGCAGAAAGCTTTTGCCTGACGGTTGCCATGACAGGGAGAGGTACCCAACCTAGCCATGGCACGATGACAATTGAAGTCGCCCATATGAGAAAGAGGAGTTTGGATGAGAAGATAGAAGATGGTCCCATGTTTTGGATAGTGAGCGTGTAGATGGAGTCATCACTGTTAGGTGACGGTACATGTACACATATAAACATGAGGTGGGGTGCAGGGGAGCCGTAGCCAGGAAGTGAGGGGAAGTGAAGGGCAGTTGCATGGAGAGTGAAGGAATAGAGTCTTTTTGATGAAGAGAGCAACCCTCCACCAGGGCGAGGCTCAGGTCTGTTCAAACCGGGAGAGGGAGTAAACCAGGGAGAGATTACTTGGAGTTCAGACACGTCTTGGGGGAGAGAAGTTTCCTGTTTTAGGCAGATTTATGTCTGGTTTGTCTGTGGCACCTGTATGGAAAGATCTGAAAGTTTTGAGCGAAGGCCCCGGATATTTGAGGTCCATCTTTTAATGAAGAGGTAAGGGGAGAGGCTTTGGTGGCAGGGGGTGGGGAGGGGAGGGGAGGGTAGGACAAGGGACCGAGGGGGGGAGGTAAGGAGTGTTGTTGAAAGAGTGTGGGGGATTGCAGAATAGCTTAGGGAGGGGTGCCGATGACGGAGGAGAAAAGGTCCTGTGGTGCTGGGGGCGAGGGGGGACAAGAGAGTGAGAGAAGGCAGATTGAGGATTGAGGATGTGGACGTGAAGAGATGGAGGTGAGAGGGCATGGAAGGAGGCAGCTTTGTGGATGGAGGGGTAGCAAGCTTTGGAAGGATGAGTAGGGGAATGAATGGTGGAGAAAGTGAGGGGGAGTTTTTGAGAGAGAGTGAGAGGGAGGCTTGAGGGGAGTAAGAGTGGGATGGTTGGCTTGAGAGTGAGGCGTGAGAGGCAGTGGAGTTGGCACTGAAGTTGGAAAAAAAGAATGGTTGATGGAAGAGAAAATTTTTGCATTCATAGCAAACTGGGGTTTTTTTAAGTTTTAGGTGTCGTTATGCGATTAAACACATTTCTTGAGGGATGCACATAAGGCAATCAGAGAATGGAGGAGAAAGCCTGTAACAGTTGGATTTTTTAGGCAAGGTATGAAGGAAAGGTCGAATTGAGCGCAGTCTGTTTAAATAGTAAGATAGTGCATCTGATACCAGTAAAGAGTACCACACGTGTGAAGAGAAGATGAAGCATTAAGAGATCGTTTTGTTATTATTATAATGTTGGAGAGAGTTTCAACAGATTAGTCATGGAAGTGTTTGATAAAGTCGAGAAAGACAGAAGATGAGGAAGAAGAAGAGGAGATGAAGAAGAGAGAGAAGAAGAAGAAGAATCGAGAAAGACGTACGTTTTTGTTTTTTTTAGATAAGAAATAGAGTGTTAGTTTGGGATGGGGGCAAGTTAAGAAAAGTGGGAAAAGATAGAATTGAACGATTAATGGGGAGAAAAAACAAATAAACCACGATGTACACAGAAGGGGAACACAAGGGTTAGCCTCAAGCTCAAGGATAGGCCTCAAGCATCCAGTAAGACAAGTTCGACGAAATTCACAAAATAGCACGATTTTTTGCAACATAAACCGAACTAGGGAACACCACACAGTAACATGGTGGGTGAGAAAATAAAACAGTTTAAACGGGACAGATAATGACTCGGAAACTTAACTTTGAGATCGTCAGGCAGGGAGCCCCAAGGAGACCTGCAATTGCTCCAAACCCAGAACCGGAAGTCGACCTAAACAATCGGTTTTATCTGCAAATGTACAATGTGCAACTGTTACCCACTGCAAACACAGCATGTTCACCTTATTTGTTAAAGCTCATTGCCCCAGAAGATCTTTACACCAATAAGTGATGCTTTTGGCTTTCCATTCAACATCACATTATGCAGGCAGCAGTGTATGTTTATGGCAGGCACACAAGCAGTACCCAGAGTTACCTTCTCGGAGATGCTTAGTTGGAAACATGATGACACCTCACTTGCTGCCCATCCTCATCATCCTCTCCTCCAGTTCCAGAATCATGCATATGCGAACTCAATAACCTGCAGTTGTACCACAAGTGCACAATTACCACCCCGGGGGAAGTGCCAAAAAGGCTGTTTTCTAGTGTGCACAGCAGCTTGCAAATGCAGAGCCAAACTAGAGGGCACTCGACAGAGCGCCTTACCTCCACCAACCACGAGAACATAATCATGCTATACATGTTTTTTGGCCAACATTCTCAATGGTGTGGTTAATGGTTCGGGGCAGGCTTTGGATCCCAGGGTCTGAGTTCAAATCCACTTCAGCTGTTGAATAATACCAGGGTGGGGTTGGATCAGCTGTCATCCTTCTCGAGGTCGGCAAAATAAGTTGCCAGCATGCCAGGTATCCTGTGTCGAGTGGCCAATACATGGTTATACTGTATATCCAGAATTGCGTCCATAAGCCCAAGGAGGCTGCTTAACAGCACCAAACTCTGCACAGAGTATGCGTCCCAATCTCTTCCTCCTTCAATGGTGAAGAATAACTTTAAAAATTAAATATTCTTCCTATCTGGATCCAGATCCAGATCCGGATTTCACCAAAATCGATCAATTCGTCCTTGTCAAACCACCCAACCTGTCCAACCAATTCCACCGAATCCATCCACACTTTTTTGAGAATATCCTGTTCACGATAGCAGACAAACAACAGACAGACAAGACGGTGTGAAAATAACCTCCTTCCACCTCTCGGTGACAGAGGTAATGTTTTGACACTTGCAATAAGTTGATAATGGTGCTTCAAAATATTGACGGAATGTATTAAAGGTCGCATGACACGTCTTCAAAGGAGTTCTCTGCATTCCTGCTGGACAAATTATGTACAGACATGAATGTAAGCGCGAAATTGTCGATGTCGTAAATCGTATAAAGGCGGTAAACATCCGTTGTGGAAGTTTTGAAAATATTTTAGATGGTGTTTTTCTAGTTATTTAACGAATAATGTCCACACCAAGAACATGAACAAATAAAATTACAATTATAAACGACATTTATAGAAATAATAGAATTAACATTTCTGTACAAAGACCACTGCTAAAGTTTGATGTTTTGAAGAAACACTATTGATTATGTGATGCTTTTGATTTTTGATTACTACTAAACAGAGCATCCAACAAGATAACATTCCACACATTACTCTTGCTGATCATGCTCTCCGTCCGTGTACCAGCCATGCACAAAATGTGTGAAAGTGAATTGTAGAAATTGACAAAAAATTCGTTGACATGATGTGCACAAAAGTGATTATTTACTAACTGTAATAAAATAATTATTCATTAAAAATTCACATGGGCTTTGTTAGTCAATCACACCACATATGTACATCCACAATTGGACCATACTCTGTGCAGAGCGTTGGTGCTGCTAAGCAGTCTCCTTGGCTATTGGCACAATCCTGAGGGTCGCCACTCCGACACAGGATACAGAAGCTGGCATCTCATTTTCTTTTACCGACCTTGGAAGGATGACAGGCTGAGTCAACCCCACCTGGTATTAATTCCAACAGCTGAGTGGGATTTCAACTCAGAACCCTCGGATCCCAAGCCCACCACTCTATCCATTAAGCCAACACAGGCATCAAGTTTCTGATTGGTGAACCAATTCAGTGACCCAATAGTGCAATTTTTTGGTGTCAGGTCAATTGGATGAAAATTGACGATTTTATGTGATCCTGACCATTGGCATTTTGAACTTTTGACCAAATTATTCATTTATCTTCTCCATATTCTCATAATAGAGCTTTGTTGAAAATTTGATGACAAAAGCTCAAAAACGTATCCTCAGGAGCCAGACAACACATCTTCCAATCTCAAGTCTTACCTCTCAAAACTTGTCTCCCTCCTCCAAATCCTGGTGGTGTCAAGTTAAGTCTTTCTGGTGTATGTTCCCTTCCATCCCCTCCTTACCTCAAATGGCCGCACTGCTGATACCACACGTAAAAAGGCTGAATGCCTAAACTCGGTGTTTGCTTCTAATCTTTGTGTCCAAACCCATCGCTTTCTGTACCCACCATACCAGTTGCACCCAACTGTCCCTTGGACTCTGTGTCCTTTTTCTCTGACAAGGTGGAGAGTTTGCTATCAAACCTCGACTCAGATTCTGTAACAGGTCCAGCGGCATCAGCCCACGTGGTCCTCAAACCTGCTCTTCTGCTCTTGCTCACCCTCTCTCTGTTCTACTCACCCTCTCATTGCTCAAGCTCATCTGCCACCTGCTTGGAAATCAGCAAACATTACTTCCCGCATTAAAAAAGGTGCAAAAACTGATCCCACAACCTCAGACCAATCAGCCTTCTCCCAATCATCAGCAAGGTTACAGGATCCCTCATCGCCTTCAGACATTAAATCCTTCCTCTTCTCCAATGGCCTGATTTCCGATCATAATTTGATTCAGACCAGGTCACTCTACCCTGGATATGCTGCTTCTGCTCTCCTAACAATGGATGGAGTCCTCAATGCTGGAACATGAATCAGAGCCAATATCCCAAGACATATCACGCGCTTTCGATATGGTCTGACACCCTGCACTCTCACCAAACTCTCTTCCTATGTATCCAAGGCCATCTCCACTCATAGCTCGCAGACTTCCTCTCCTGTCGCAGTCAACGTGTGGCCCTAATGGAGTTCTTTTCATCCCTCTTCCTGTTCAGGCTGGAGTTCTCAAGTAGCGTTCTGGGCCCTGTTTCTTTTTCTGGTTTTCATCAATGATCTTCAGACTCTCTGGAAAATCCTCTTTATCTCTTGCTGATGACTCCACCCTATGCATACCATCTGTCATCCCTCAGACCAGCAAGCAGCAGCCTCTTCATTCTCTGCAGATCTGGAGCAAATACACAAACTGGTTCAACACGTGGAACATGTCTTTCAACCCTGACAAATCTCACACTCTCACTTTGTCTCTCCAAAAGCACCATCTGGAACCCCCCCCCCCATCTACTTCTCAACATTCCTCTTGAAGAGTCCTTTCATTCAAGCTTCTGTCTCACTATCTGCTATGATCTTTCCTGGAACACCACATTTCCAACCTGGCTTCAAAGCCAGTCGCCAACTGGGCATCCTCCGTCATGCAAAGTCCTTAATCGGCCCACCTGAGCTTCTAAGCACGTACAAAGCTTTCATCCACAGCCTGATGAGTACTGCTCTCCCCTCTGGGCTGGTGCTCCTGCCTCTCACCTTTCTCGGCTTCACGGTCTGGAAACCAAGGCTTTTCGGATCATTGGTATCTCCCTTGATGAAGCTGAGTCTTTGGGCTCTCTCACTCTCTCACTGCAGGCAACTCCCGTGGTCTTTCTTCTTCTACCGTCTCCTCCCTGCCTCTCGCCCACCTCGCTCTGTTTGAAATATGCCCCCCTCCCCCAAATTTCCGCAGGGTGCTCAAGGTCCGCCAACAACCCCTTCTGGTAAAACTACCAAATCACGAATCACTGCTCACCTTCACTCTTTCATTCCTCTTTTCCCCTACTTTGGAATAAACTTCCTCGCTCTATTCAATCCCATTCTTCCCTCCAGGCCTTCAAAACAGCTGTTCACCACCACCTCTTATCATCCCCATCCAAAATCCTCGATCTTTTCTACCCCCGTTTAATCCACCACAGCCCACCTCTTCAAATTCCCTGCTTTCCTTCCTGAAAGTCCCTGTAATGTCCATCTTGTTTACCCCATGTTCCCCACCCCATCCCTCTCCCTTCCACAGATCTCCTAATGTCTCTGTTCCCCACTGTTTTGTCCTTCCTCTCCCCCCCTCTCATACGAGCTCGACAAGGTATACAAAAAAGACAGTGATGCCATGACAGTGGTGATGATATAATAGTCATTCAACAATTTCGAGTGAACATTATTATTGAAGGAGATCCCATCCCAACGTTTCGTTTAGAAAAGAAATGTAATCATTGAATCGATTACCTGTTACCTGTACTCTACATACTTTGTGCAGCACACACCTGTCACTTTCTTCTCGGCTGTTGACTCGGCCACCAATCGAAAGAAGGTAAATTAATGTCAAAATAATAATAATAATAATATTAATAATAATAATAATAGTGAAGCAAACTGGACAGACTTGGTGTTTTGTAAGTTATGAAAAAACATCCAGAACACGCTCCTCGACGCACAGGATTTGTTCTACAAGGTGAGTCATAAGTCCCAGGACACCGTTTTTGTGTTTATAATTTTTGACGAATTCTTCATGCGTCCACTGCGCTTGATGTCGAGTGCACTTCAGTGTGAAATGCTCTTTTTCTCTCCAAAGATGAAGATTTCGTTTGGACGGTGCTGCCTTTCCAAAACGCTCGACTCCAAGTCTTCTTGCACTGTTTCATCGTCTTGTTTGTGTTTCTCCTCTCGTGGTTCCACACCACTGCTACCAGCATCTCTTCCACTGTAAAAGACTGGTGTCTGCCATCTTGGTCCAATGGGTGACTTAAGTATAATCTATCTATAATTCAGCAATCTCTGTGTGTGTGTCTGTGTGTGTGTGTGTGACCGCTGTTTCTCGACAACCGCTGGTCCGATCTAATGAAACTTGCCAGGAATATTGCTGGGGACCTGAGTATGTGCCTTTTCAAGGTTTGATATTAATCGGACAAGTGGTTCATAAGTTATGGCCATTTATTTACCAAACCAATGACAGGACACGTTGCTGCGTAGGCGTGGCCGATGGGGAAGAGATCCTCAGTACCAATGGCAGGACACGTTGCTGCGTAGGCGTGGCGATGTGAAAAGGGCGCATTTACTTAACATGACAGGACACGTTGCTTGGTGTTTGCACCCACAGTATCTATCTTCTATCTATCTATAATTCCAGCAATCTCTGTGTGTGTGTCTGTGTGTGTATCTGTGACCCGTTTCTCGACAACCACTGGTCCGATCTAATTGAAACTTGCCAGGTATATTGCTGGGACCTGAGTATGTGCCTTTTCAAGGTTTGATATTAATCGGACAAGTGGTTCATAAGTTATGGCCATTTATTTACCAAACCATGACAGGACACGTTGCTGCGTAGGCGTGGCGATGGAAAAGGGCGCCATTTACTTACAATGACAGACACGTTGCTTGGTGTTTTTTTGTATCTTCTCACAGTATCTATCTTCATCTATATTTCCAAATCTCTGTTTGTTTGCCTTTTCAAGTTTGAAATTAATCGGACAAGTTGTCCCAAGTTATGGCCAAGTTTAGAGCGCGTTCCCCATTACGGGTTACAACGTACGGACTCCGATAGTGATGACTTTCTGTATTCTA
>CM068964.1:9145091-9165004 GCA_035128595.1 Eptatretus atami
ATAATTTCTCGATTTCTTATGCGCATTTATAGATAAACACAATGCCCCAATCCAGTCGTCGTTTAGGAGATCGAAGGAACGGCCTGTGTGGTTGTTTGAAAGTTTTGTTTTTTTGCACATACGGCCACGCACGTACGGGCATGCGAGAGCGAAGGAATGGCCTGTGTGGTTGTTGTTTCTGGCACGCGGTTTGAAAGTTTTTATTTTTTTTGCACATACGGCCACGCACGTACGGGCACACACTAGTCCTTAAAATAAAAAAGCTAAAAGCTAAAACCGTGTCCTGGGACTTTTGACTCACCATGTAGAACCTTATTATATTGTGAAAAGGAATGGATAAGGGAAAGTGTTATAGTTACAATGATATGTTTCCGACTGAAAAACAATCACACAAAGGGTTGTTTATTTATTCATTCATAAGCAGCCTGTGCTGTGCTTGCTTGGCTGCATCATTTTCTGGGAGCACAGCTGTGTTGCTGATGCAATGCCCCTGTTACCAGCATGCTGGTACTCCTTTCACCAACCTCAGCAAGATTTCAGGCTGAGTTAACCTGCCTGGTGTTAATTCAACGGCTGTCAGGGGCTTGACCTCAAAACTCAAAGATCTTAAACCAGCCACCCGAACCATTACACCAACACCAGGTTCGCACAAAAGGTAAAGAAATCCTCCGAACCACGAAGGACAACCAAATCACGTGACCACCACCTCCATCCTCTGCCACTCGTCCACGGGACGGGTAATCTACTCGGACGGTATAAAGGAGCCTTTTCTATGCCTATAACATTTTCCCCAAGAATATCATGGGTGATGAAGGTTGTACCTATTTTGGGGGGCGATCCCCCCGCACGTAATAATTTTCAGTCTCTGTGTTAAAGTTGAATGCAGAGAAACCGTTCCATAGAAAGCGAAGGGGAACTTCGTGCTCTTCCCTGCTGCAGCAGTCTCTGCTTCGAACAACACCGCCATGGCACACTGGTACCGCACAAGAACAGAACTCAAGCTCATAGCTAGAATGAGCAAAAACTATCAAAAAAGCAAAAACGATAGCACTCAGGTGGAATTTGTTTTGAAAGCCATTAATTAGACGTATTGTCCGATGTATGTTTCAAGTTTCAGCTCTTTTCAGTGAATAGCCTTTGAGATATGAGCGCCAACACATTTCGGACGGACGGACAGACTTAAAGACACCAACGTAAATTTTGAGAGTTTTTGTTAAAAACTCAAGAATGCCGAAATGGACGTTGCTGAAATTTGGAACATAATACCTCGACATACAAAGGATTTACTTCTGAAATTTGCAACCGATTTTGTCCATGAGAATCCGAGAAACGAATTTTCAGTCCCCATGTTAAAGTTACATACAGAGAAACTGTTCCATATAAAGGGAGGGGGGTTTTGCGCCTCCCTTGAGTCCATCAAATTACGAGCTGCCGTAAATCTTTATGTACGGCCTTGTGCCCCTGTCGTCCTCTTGTGTCTCTGTCCTCTTGTGACCTTGTCCTCTGGTGCCCCTGTCCCCATTGTGCCCCTGTCCCCATTGTGCCCCTGTCCTCTTGTGCCCAGTCCCCATTGTGCCCCTGTCCTCTTGTGCCCATTTTCGCCATTGTGCCCATTATCCCATTGTGCCACTGTCCATGTGCCCGCTGTCCGCCATTGTACCGCCGCGCTGCCCCATTGTGCCCCTGTCCCCTTGTTACTCCTGTCCCCATTGTGCCCCTGTCCCATTGTGCCCGCTGTCCCATTGTACTCGCTGTCCCCATTGTGCCCTCCTGTCCATTGGTGCCCCTGTCCCATTGTGCTCCCTGTCCCCATTGTGCCCCTGTCCATTGTGCCTCTGTCTTGTACCTCCTGTCCCATTGTGCCCCTCTCCTTCTTGTACTCCCTGTCCCATTGTGCTGCTGTCCCATTGTGCCCTGTCCCTTGTGATCCCTGTCCCCATTGTGCCCCTGTCCCATTGCTGCCCCTGTCCCATTGTGCCCCTGTCCCTTGTGCCCAGTCCCCCATTGTGCCCCTGTCCTCTGTACCCTTTTCCCATTGTGCCCCTGTCCCCATTGTGCTGCTGTCCCATCGTGCCCCTGTCCCATTGTGCTGCTGTCCCATTGTGCCCCTGTCCCCTTGTGATCCTGTCCCCATTGTGCCCTTTCCCCCATTGTGCCCCTGTCCCCCATTGGCCCTGTCTTCTTGTGCCCATCCCATTGTGCCCTATGTGCCTCTATTGTGCCCATTTTCCCATTGCCATGTGCCAGCTGTCCCATTGTGCCGCTGTCCCATTGTACCTGCTGCCCCATTGTGCCCCTGTCCCCCTTGTACTCCTGTCCCCATTGTGCCCCTGTCCCATTGTGCCCCTGTCCCATTGTACTCCTGTCCCCATTGTGCCCTGTCCCATTGTGCCCCTGTCCTCTTGTACTCCGCCTGTCCCCATGTCGACCCTGTCCCCCCTTGTGCCCGTCCTCTTGTACCCCTCTCCATGTTCCTGCCGGTCCCCATTGTGCTCCTGTCCTATTGTGCCCAGTCCCCTGTGCCCCTGTCCTCTTCTACCCCTGTCTCCATTGTGCCCCTGTCCCATTGTGCTGCTGTCCATTGTACTGTTGTTCCATTGTGCTGCCTTGTCCCATTGTGCCCCTGTCCCCATTGTGCTGCTATTCCATTATGCCGCTGCCCCATTGTGCCCCTGTCCCATTGTGCCCCTGCTCCATTGTTCACGCTGTTCCCATTGTGCTGCTGTTCCATTATGCCACTGCCCCATTGTGCCCCTGTCCCATTGTGCTTCATTGTCCCATTGTGCGCTGTCCCCATTGTGCCCCTGTTCCCATTGTGCCCCTATCCATTGTGCCCCATGTCCCCATTGTGCTGCTGTTCCATTATGCCACTGCCCCATTGTGCCCCTGTCCCCATTGTGCGTGTTGTCCCATTGTGCGCTGTCCCCATTGTGCCCCTGTTCCCAATGTGCCCCTGTCCCATTGCGCCCCTGTTCCCATTGTGCTGCTGTTCCATTATGTCGCTGCCCCATTGTGCCCCTGTCCCCCATTGTGCTGCTGTCCCATCGTGCCCCTGTCCCCATTGTGCGCTGTCCCATTGTGCCCCTTGTCCCATTGTGCCCCTGTCCCCATTGTGCTGCTGTCCCATTGTGCCCTTGTCGCGATTGTGCCCGCCGTCCCATTGTGCCCCTGTCCCCATTGTGCGTTTTTGCCCTTGGCTGCCATTGTGCCCCGTCCCCATTGTGCTGGCGTGTCCCATTGTGCCGACCGTCCATTATGGTTCCCCTGTCCCCATTGTGCCCCTGTCCCCTTGTGCCCCAGCCGCCCCTGCTTATAAATGTACTGTACTGTACTATACTTCTTATTGAGAGATATTTATTTAGGAACCATCTATTTATTACGCACTCTGCACGGTGGGGGTGAGGGAGGTGAGGGGATGAGAGTGGGGCTCAGTCGAGAAAATTAAAATTTGAGACAAAGAAACGACAAAAGAAGGGAAATTAAAGTTTGAAGAGTGTGAGAGGAGGAGGAGAGAAGGAGAGAAGGGAAGGAATCTTCTTCTTCTTGCATATGGCTGCTTGGTTGCTGGGAAGTTATCATTTTGTTGGGGCGCGACTGTGCCGCTGATGCTGTGCCCCTATACCAGTACACTGGTCCTCATTTCGCCAACCTCAGAAGGATGACAGGCTGAGTCAACCCCACCTGGTGTTAATTTAGCGGTGATAGAGCTCAACCTCAGGACCCTAAGATCCCACCCCAACCACCCCAACCACTCAGAGAACACCAGGCTGAGAGAAGGAATAATGGAACGATATTTGAGGGAAGGGAGGAAAGCGAACATGATATTTTCATGGCTCATAAATATATTATGTAAAATGGAATATTGAAAGATATTTTATATTTTCATGAGCTCCATGACCATGACATTCCACAAATAAGAACAAAAACTGTTGATATTACAGCACTCAGAAAAATCGTGCAAGGTCCCCAAAACGTACTGACGTCATTTCCAAAACGCGAGCTCTAAACGTAGTGACGTCATTTCCAAAACGCGACCTCGAAACGTAGTGACGTCATTTCCAAAACGCAAAAAATAAAATAAAAACGTACTGACGTCGTCTCCCAGACGCAAACGCGTCCATAACGTGCTGTGGGATACAGGAAATGCGAACAAACGCACCGAACGTGTTGAGGTATTCGGAGACGCAGTGACCGTGCGGTTTAGGTCTGCCTTTGTTGTTTTGGTCGCACTGCGTTGTGAGGAAAAGGCATCGCACCATGGGCGCCGTTATGGGACTGTGCTCGATCGCCAGCTGGGTGAGTTCACGGCATATTCGCCATTTCTGTTTGCTGTGATTACGAGAGCCCAGCGGGAGCGGCTCCGATGGGAGCGAGGCTCGACGGGTGCGATGAGTCCAGGGCCCTGTTGGTGAGGCCCGGCAGGCCAGGAACCCGGAAACGTTGTAACTGTTTGGGGAATCGTCACGTTTATCACGTTTCATCGCGTCTTTTTATCCGTTCCGCCGTCCGTCTCACTTCAGTTCGTCAAACTGTGCATATTAACCTCTTACCTTTGATTGGACTTCTGTGAAACCGCGCCGTCCATTTACTACGTACGCATAATGGCGGCCCCGCCCCTTTCACTCACATTGACCCCGCCCCTTTCACTCATATTTGGCCTCGCCCCTTTCACTCAACATTGGCCTCGCCCCTTTCACTCGCATTGGCCCCGCCCCTTTCACTCACATTGGCCTCGCCCCTTTCACTCGCATTGCCTCGCCCCTTTCACTCGCATTAGGCCCGCCCCTTTCACTCACATTGGCCTCGCCCCTTTCACTCGCATTGGCCTCGCCCCTTTCACTCGCATTTGGCCTCGCCCTTTCACTCGCATTGGCCTCGCCCCTTTCACCACATTGGCCTCGCCCCTTTCACTCGCATTGGCCTGCCCCTTTCACTCGCATTGGCCTCGCCCCTTTCACTCCATTGGCCTCGCCCTTTCACTCCATCGCCTCGCCCCTTTCCTCACATCGGCCCCGCCCCTTTCACTCACATCCGCGCCCCGCCCCTTTCACTCACATCGGCCCCCGCCCCTTTCACTCACATCGGCCCCGCCCCTTTCACTCACATCGGCCCCGCGCCCTTTCACTCACATCGGCCCCGCCCCTTTCACTCACATCGGCCCCCCCCTTTCACTCACATTGGCCCCGCCCCTTTCACTCACATTGGCCCGCCCTTTCACTCCATCTGGCCGCCCCTTTCACTCACATTGGCCTCGCCCCTTTCACTCGCATGGCTCGCCCCTTTCACTCGCATTGGCCTCGCCTTCACTCGCCATTGGCCTCGCCCCTTTCCCTCGCATGGCCTCGCCCCTTTCACTCGCATGGCTCGCCCTTTCACTCGCATCGCCTCGCCCCTTTCACTCACCCTCGGCCCCGCCCCTTTCACCACATCGGCCACCCCTTTCACTCACATCGGCCCCGCCCCTTTCACTCACATCGGCCCCGCCCTTTTCACTCACATTGGCTCTTATACACACCGCGCCCTCACCTTTACTACCTTCTCCTCTCCACTCATTCCCTTCTCCACTCGCACTCCCCGAACCTCCCTTCTTTATCAGATGGATGAATCGCTGAAAAATTTTTTTGTTTTTTTTTTAATTCTAGGATCCGGATCTTCACCAAAAACTAAACCGTCCAACTTGTCCAACTTGTCCACCGAGTTTCCAAGTTTCGTCTGAATCCGTCCATAACTTTTTTGAGATCTTCTGTTCAGACAGACGGGGGTGAAAACATAACCTGTGCTCACCTTCGGTGGAGGTAATAAACGAACAATAATTGAACTTATTGAGCCATTACCAGCAACAATCCGAACGCTGTTATTTGGTTTCTTTTTACCAATGCAGTCATTTGATCGGTTCATACACATTGATGGCACAACCAACACAGCTAAATATACACCATGGCATTGTAATTTAAAAAAGAAGAAAATAGCTCGCTTATAAAGGGTCTTTCCTGGGAAGATTGTCCAGATTATAGGAAAAAACTAGAAGGAATTGCTCCATTCTGTTCACGCACATAGAACAAATGCACAGTGCCTTTGTTGTGTTCCAGCCTGAATTGAAAATGGATCAAAAAAAAAAATTGTCACCGATTTACACAAAATACCCCAAGATGATAAAGTGAAAACATGTTTTACGAAATCGATGAAAAATGAAAATCTGAAATGTCTTAACGTCGATAAATATTCAACCCCTTTACTATGACAGTCCAAATTGAGCTCAGGTGCATCCAATTTCCTTTGATCATCCTTGAGATGTCTCGACAACTTGATTGGAGTCCACCTGTGGCCAATTCGATTGATTGGACATGACTTAGAAAGTAACACATCTTTCTAAATAAGGTCTCAGTTGACAGTGCATGTCAGAGCAGAAACTCCACCATGAAGTCAAAGGAACTGTCCGCAGAACTACGAGATGGAATTGAGGATGCATAAATCTGGGGAAGGGTATAAAGCGATATCTAAAGTGTTGAAAGTTCCCAAGAGCACAATGAGCTACATCATTAGGAAATGGAAAGAATATGGAACTACCCAGACTCTTCCTCAAGCTGGATGTCTGACCAAACTGGGCAAGAAGGACCTTGGTCAGGGAGGTGACCAAGAACCCAATGACCACTCTGACGTAACTACAGAGTTCCTTGGCTGAAATGGGAGAACCTGCTGGAAGGACAACAATCTCTGCAGCACTTCACAAATCCAAGCTTTATGGGAGAGTGGCCAGACTGAAGGCACATGACAGCACAACGAAACACAAGGAAATTGGATGCAGGTGGAGGCCCTTCAACCCTTCATGCCTGCACCACATACAGCCAAAGCAACACTGGAATGGCTTCAGAACAAGAACATGAAAGTCCTTGAGTGGCCCAGCCAAAGCCCAGACTTGAATCCCATTGAGAATCTGTGGAAATACTTGAAGATTTCTGTTCACTGACACTCCCCATCCAACTTGACAGAGCTTGAGCAAATCTGCAGGGAAGAATGGGAGAGAATCCCCAAATCCAGATGTGCAAAACTGATAGACATACCCAAGAAGACTCGAAGCTGTAATCGCTGCCAAAGGTGCTTCTACAAAGTATTGACTTGGGGTGTTGAATACTTATTGACTCGAGGCATTTCAGGTTTTCATTTTTAATAAATTTGTAAAAATTTCTAAACTTGTTTTCACTTTGTCATTATAGGGTATTTTGTGTAGATTGGTGGTTTAAAAAAAAATTAAATTTAATCAATTTTAAATTTAGGCTGTCATGCAACAAAATGTCACAAAAATCAAGGGGTGTGAATACTTTCTGAAGGCACTGCACATCACTTTAAACCACCGATTTGTGTAGCCATCTTTAGCGAGAATTAACTCCATAAAAAGAATGATAACTGCATCAAATGGTACCTGTCCCTGTGGACACAGTGATTGTCATCCACTGCTGACTTTAGTGTTCATCATCATGATGTCCATAATCTTCTGGCAGTGTTTGTGTTGCTGAAGTGCTGTTTATCTTGGAGCAATATACCTGGAAAGGTCGTGGTCCATCATGAACCTGGTTACATTGCAATATATATATGTTTTTTTTTTAATGTACATGGAATTTAAAATGTACACAAATGGGTTTTTTGAAAAAAAAATGTACATGGAGTTTTAAATGTATATAATTGGTTTTTTAAAATGTACATCCTAGAGTTCTAAATGGACATAAGGTGTTTTTTTTTTAATGTACATAAATATATATATATTTTTAATGTCCATCCAGAATTTTAAATGTACATTATTGGTTTTGTTAATGTACATCGTAGAGTTCTAAATGTACATAAGAGGGTTTAAAAAAATTTTTAATGTACATAAATGGGGTTGTTTTTTAATGTATACCATTGCTTTTTGAAAAAATGTATATAATTGGGTTATTTTATTTTATTTTAAATTTCTTGTACATAAATGGGGTTTTTTAAATGTACATGGAGTTTAAAATGTTTATAAATGGGATTTTTTTTTAATGTACATGGAGTTTTAAATGTACACAAATGGGTTAAAAAAATGTACATGGAATTTTAAATGTATATAATTGGGTTTTTTTAAATGTACAACCTCGTAATGTACATCCTAGAGTTCTAAATGTACATAAGAGGGTTTAAAAATGGGTACATAAATGTTTTTTATTATTTAAAAAAAATTTTGTACATAAATTTGGTTTTTAAAATGCACATAATTGCTTTTTTTATGTACACAAATGGGTTTTGAAAAAAAATGTACAGAGTTTTAAATGTATACAAGCCGGTAGGCGATGAGGGATTCGCTAGGATCGAAGCGCTGGATACGATGCTTTTCATTCTGACCGATCCACCGACGAAGATTCATTGCCAAGACGTATTGGTTCACATACAATTGTTCTCTGCCTGGCAAGATTTTTCCTATTGCGTATTTTGCCAACTGGCACTCCTCATAAAAAATGACGGCAAATAGACACCCTATTTTTGAAGGACTACCATTTGAAAAATAATCGGTTTACTGGTTTGTGCTGTGGAGCCTCGCGTTGCAGACACACACGCACACACACAGACGGAAAACCCGTTAAACTTCTCTCAATGCTCTTGTTTGACCACACCTCCTGAGCCACACAATATTTTTCATAAGCCACACCCACTTTCCTACGCCACTCCCACTTTAAATAATAAATAATTGGAGTTGGTGTGTGGGTCGTGGAATCGTTTACGGAAAATAAATAAAAAGGTGGAACGACGGTGTAGTTCCTTACAAACACTGTATACACACCTTAAATGACGGTAAATAGACACCCGATTTTGAAGGACTACCATTTGAAAAATAAAACCTCAATCAAAAATCGGCTCGAGTAAAATTTTCTAAATATCTCGAAGTGTTTAATTCCGAAGTCTCGCTTCTCTACATTCAAAACTGAAGGACAAGTATTGAAAATACTGTACACGGTTTTTCGGCCGCTGCACAGCAACGGGTGGTTGCTTGGCAACGAAATTCAAACGCGCACATTCCAGTATATATTCCACATGTTGGCAACGTTTCATCGAAATCGGTTCGCTGGTTCGTGCTGTGGAGCCTCGCGTTGCAGACACACATACACACACACACACACACACCACACACACACACACACACACACCCACACACACACACACGGAAAACCCGACAATAAGGGATATCTAGCATATATAGCGAATCCAATAAATGGGATTTTTTTTTTAGATGTACACAAATGAGTTTTTTTAAAAAATGTACGTGGAGTTTTAAATGTATATAATTGGGTTTTTTCATGTGCATGCTAGAGTTTTAAATGTACATAAGGTGTTTTAAAACTTTTTTTTTCCCCCAATGTACATAAATGAGGTGTTTTTTTTAATGTCCATCCAGAATTTTAAATGTACATCATTGCTTTTTTAAAAAATGTACATGGACTTTTAAATGTATATAAAAATTTTTTTTAATGTACATCCTAGAGTTTTAAATGTACATAAGAGGTTTATAAAAAAAAAGAAAAATGTACATGGAATTTTAAATGTATATAAATGGATATTTTCTTTTTCTTTGAAGCATACATAATGACCAAAAATGCTATGATAGCATGATATCTCAAACAGTTGTGGACTGGTTATGACACAACTTGGTGGATGAGTTGGGTAGGTGACAAGAACAATCTATTTGTTGAGGTCTGAGCACAGATCTGCCCGTTCGGTGGAATGTCAAACAAATCGTTCAGCCTAGCGGAGTATGCGCTCTACCAAGTGCCGTTCGAGTTACCTCCGCCCACCGAAGGTGGACAGCAGTTATGTTTTCATTCCTGTCTGTGTGAACAACATATCTCAAAAAGTTGTAGATGGATTCAGATGAAATTTGGTGGGCAGGTTGGGTATGTGACATGGACTAATGGTTTTTTTGTCGAAGATCCATCAACGGATCCAGATACTGGAATTTTTAAAGTGATTCTTCACCATTGAGAGATAGGCCAAAAAAAATGATATATAGCACAAATATCTCAAAAAGTTGTGGATGAATTCAGACAAAACTTGGTGGACAGGTTGTGTGTGTAAGACGAGGACGAATTGATTTGATTCTGGTGAAGATCTGAATGTAGATCTGGGCGGAGGTATGCGCTCTACCAAGTGCCTTTCTCGTTTGTACTGTTTTGCATCATTTAATGCAGTAAGTATGTGCTTATGGATGAATGTGTCACACGTCTGCAAACCTCATAGTATTTCATTCAATCACAAAATATACAACAAACATGTATGTATAGTATGTATCAGTATATTGGTGTGTATTGTTCATACATGTAACTCATGGTTTTCTTCCTTTGTTGTTGAAATAATTACCTCTGCCATCAAAGGTGGCCCGAGGTTATGTTCTCACCCTGTGTGGTTGGTTGTCTGTGAACAGGAGATATCAAAAGGTTGTGTACTGATTCGTATGAACCTTTGTGGATGAGTTGGGTAGGTGACAAGAACAAGTCAATTCGAGTTTGGAGGTCTGATCCAGATCTGGGCTATCAGTGTGATACAAAACGTAAACTGTTCAGCCTGGTGGAGGTATGCGCTCCACCGAGTGCCGTTCCAGATAGTTACCTCCGCCACCTAAGGTGGGCGGAGGTTGTGTTTTCACCCCTTTTTGTCTGTTTGTGTACAGGATATCTCACAAAGCTGTGAACTGATTCGGATGAAATTTTGTGGAAGGTTCGGTGTGTGACAAGGACGAACTGATTAGATTTTATTGAAGATCCGATCTGACTACTAGAATTTTTAAGTGATTCTTCACCATTGAGAGATAGGACCAAACTAATATATAGCACAATATTTTGAAAATGTTTTGGGCCCGATATGATCTCGTGGATCAGGCATTACGGGGTGGAGGTATGCGCTCTACTGAGTCCCCTTCTAGTTTATATGTAACTAGATGACCCGTGAACCGTTGGGTTCCCGTTGTGACAGCGGTTGATGAAAAAAAAAATCATTTCAAGAAAAAAAAAAAAAAAAGATAGCTCCAGCGAACTATACCGCTGAGGTTGTCTGCATTATTAATCAATTCTCCCGAAGAGCACTTGACTGAATCGGGAATTGATTTTTTAATAATTTTTTTCGTTGCCCGATTTGAACGAAATTTGATACTGCACACCACAGGAGAATGGTGAGTAAGGTGGGCCGAAAATTTTTGTGCTATCGTGTACCGTTTTGGCTGTATTTCGGGAACATACATACATATATAGATATATAGATATATATATATATTACACACACACACAAGATGAGAGTTTTAGTAATATATAGATTGTTTTCTCATGTTTGATTTGTTACAATTTAATTAAACATAATGTTGGATAACAAATAGGCCCTACAGTTTGCATATTTTCACAATTTAAATGTCTGAAATGTACGTCCGGCATTGGGAATTGCCCGTTTGTATCAATTAATGATTAATTATCCTTGCAACCAGCCAGTTCCAAACTGTACAACTTTGTTTTGGGAACTTGAGTTGCACAACTTCGTGGTTGCCCTTGTAGAGAAATCTCATTGCCATCTTCAAAACCACCCTTGCAGTCTTTGTGGTGACACACCCCCCCCCCCTTACTATACATGGTCTGTAGCCTTTAGGCTACCGGCTACGATGGAGGAGCAGTGATAAAAGCCCAAGTAAGAGTGTTGTGTGACGTGAAGTAGAAGTTCAAGGTTGTACGGTTCATGACGTACCACTCTTATGGATGACGATGGTGCATTGAAGCAGGGTCGTGCTCACATCCTTTCTCTTGCCACAAGGTGCCGTGCCTGTGCAGCAGTGCGCGTGCCTGGTGTGCGCCTGCTGCCCGAGCAGCAAGATTCCACTGTGACCCGGCTCGTATACGCCGTGTCCTGCTGATGGGCACGATAACTGCTTGCCTCATGCTCACGCCCAGCATTGAATCCAAACTCAAGGAGGTTGGTTGTGAGCTTTGCAGTCTACTGCTCTGTGGGTCCTTCTTTTTGTGTGCTAAAATGAGGGCTTTTTAAAGAGGATAGCCAGCTTACTGTGGCTTTGTGCGTACTCGTGAAGCACATCTACACCGTCATCGTACATCGCAGCATACCATCAGGCTATGTTTGTGCTGTTACAGATCCCTGGTTTCTGCGAGAGGGGGCAGGTTCGCACATCCCCGGCATGCACGGTGTTGTAAACTGCGATTCCTTGGTTGGCTTCAAAGCAGTGTACCGTGTGTGCTTTGCCATGGCGATGTTCTTCCTGCTCTTTGCATTGATCATGCTTGGTCTGAAGTCCAGTAAAGATCCTCGTGCCCCAGTACATAACGGGTATGCTCGCCTCTCCTCTTATTGCTTGTACATGGAGCCTTATAGTGGGTTCCATCGCGTGAAGGAGACTCCCTAACCACACTGGTCGTTGAAATTGTTTTCCCTTTTGTTGAATCTCTTTGATAATGTGCGTCCGAAGCAAGGACCTCAAACTCTGTTAGGAAAATGAAGATGAATGGGGTATCTGTTGCAGTAAGTTGTCCCATCAAGATGGATATGTCTTCAGGCCAAATTTCTCCACAGGGATAGCAAAACGTGTAATCGACGACGACCGCTGTTTTTACTATTTTGTGTTTTACTAGAAATTATCCTCGGACTTTGATCCACAGGATTTGAGAGCAATGGTAACTCACCGTGTTTCGGTGTTTGTAAACAAAAAGTCTAATGTAATCTCATTCACTGTTGATTTGTTATAGCTAGTTATTACCTTTACTTAGTGAAAATGTTTTTGGGCCTTTTGCACTAATTGGTGACATCCTAGTTCTAGTATTGTCACCCCGAGCCTTTTTGTCCTGTCCTCCCTGTCCCCCTTCCCTTCCCTTGTTATTAAAAATATATTTCCAATCACCCAGATTCTGGTTTTTCAAGTTTGCAGCATTGGTTGGAATCAATGTGGGAGCATTCTACATCCCTGAAGGAGCATTTACCACAGGTATAAAGCATTATGAACCCCCTCTTCTTCTCCCACCTTCCTCCCCACCCAAATTGCTGCTGTTGTTTATTTCTCAAGGTACTTTATTGTTCATGGAAGGCCATATTAGAATGCAACTCTTCTAAATTGTCTATTTCCGTTTTTAATACGTTTGGATTATGCAGTAAAATAATGAGGCAATCCACAACGGCAGATAATGTTGAAATTGCAGACTTTGGGGGGGGGGGGGAGTAAGGAACAGGCAGGAATGAGAAGGATGGCTAAAAAGTTTGTGGGGAGGGAAGGGCACAAGATGGCAGTGTGACACCACCTTGAAAGAGTGAGGGGGATACGTAACAGAACAGATGTCAGGAGGTGATTACACGAGTTGGGGGATCGGGGGAGCCTGGGGAATAATGATGGTGAGTGGAAAGCATGGACCTTTTTTGAGTTTATAAAGAGTGGGTTCGATTTGGAGAATGAAACTTACTGTGTTGGGACTCTTTGGGGATGAATGGCTGGGAGGAAAGATTGTCAGGCAAGAAGTAGCCAAGAGCTTGGCAACAATGCTTTGAGGTTTTGCACTATACTAAAAAACAACAACACATTGATGGTTATGCATTATATGCTCTTTATTTGCTTTCACATTTGGCAATAGTTCAGTGCAATGGAGTGGGAGGGAGAAGGGGATTGGTTGATAGACCTGTTGTCCATCGTTTTTAGTTAGGAGGTTTATAGGTTGAGGGAATCGGTGTTGTTGATTATTATCAGATATTTCCATAAATACGAAAGAAATAGAACAGGAATATGAGCTTTGAGGACCTTCATTGTGAGGTCCATTGTCAAATGAGATGTTTAATCCAGCGTGACTTGGTTGTCATGAAGGCCTCTTCAGTCAAAGGAACGATTGCTCAATGGGTCTCCTACATGCTTGTCCGTGCAGTATGGTTTTACCATTGGCATGGCGGCGCTTTCTGCTTCATCTGATCCAACTGGTTCTCCTCATCGACTTTGCCCACTCGTGGAATGAGACCTGGGTGGAGAAGATGGAGGAGGGAAACTCTCGGTGCTGGTATGCAGGTAATGCTTTGCATCTTCTGCTGATTTGATTCCTCTTCAGGCCAGAAATAAAAAGTGCGGTTCATGTTGCTTGGCCAAAAAGGGTCTGTTGGTTGGGATTTAAAAGAGTAGATTTCTTGATCAGTATTCTTTTCTTTCTTTCAATTTGATTGATGCCTGATGTGCTAGATATCTGTAATCGATTGTACTTTTCTTTAAGTTAGAGTTAGGGTTTTGAATAGCCTCAGCATTCCAACCTCATGGCAGGAGTGCCGATGCTTGCCCTCCAGGCAGGAGTGCCCATCTCAGCCCACCTTTGGTGGGCAATTTAAAGTGATGCGTTTTCTGAGACACGTACACCCGAAAATTATTTTTGGGACATATTATAACCATATTTCGCCTTGCTGGATAACACCAACGTTTTTTGTGTTGTAAAATACCAAATGATCAATTAAAAAATCCTATCACATATGCATTATTACCCCGTGCACGTGAAGCGAAAAGCAAAATGCGCGGTCCTATTTTTCCTCCGCCAGAAGGTGGAAGGAGATTGTTTTCACCCTCGTCTGTTTGTCTGCAGGATATCTCAAAAACTTGTTGACTGATCCGGATTAATTTTGTGGACAAGATTGGTGTGTGACAAGGATGAACTGATTAGATTTTGGTGAAGATCCAGATCCGGATCAGACGACGAAGTTTTTTAAGTGATTCTTCACCATTGAGAGATTGGGCCAAAATGATACATTGGATGATATTTCAAAAATGTTTTGGGCCCGATTTATTTTGTGGCTCAGGTATTGCATGGCGGAGATATGCGCTCTACCGAGTGCCCTTCTCGTTCCTTCTGTATCCATCCCGTCCACCCCATGCATCCTTTCCTGTCCCCATTTCTCCCTACTCATCGTTTGTGCAAGTCTCCCTTTACCTTGTCCTTTAACTCCGCTGTTAGTGTTTTTTCCTCAATATGGGCTTTAAGAAAAGGGAAGAGGAGTTGCTGGAGAGGACAGAGATGAGAATGCTTTGGTGTATTCTAAGAGAGCGGTTGACGAATGAGGAGATCCACAAGAGAACTGGAGTTGCAAGTACAGTGTTGCAGGAAAATAAGAGGGGTTAGGTCACGGTGGTTTTGGCACGTGATGAGAAGAATGGTTCCTCATCCTATCAAGGAAGTTGGGAATGAGCCAAGAGGAAGGCAAGATTGTGGTGGAGGGTTGTAGTGGAAGATGTATTTGGAGAAGAGGCTACAGGAGACTGAGGAGAATAGAGAAGGTGAATTTGAGTAGCTGATCCCTAGCTGTTGGGATTGAGGCTTAAAAAAGAAAAGGAAGTCTGCCAGAAACTGGAACGATACTGTTTAAATGCGTACATAAATAAATAGCTTTACAAGTACCGGTACATTCAAAGTACACCACTCCCATGCCAAACAATTATATAACAGCGCGATGTCGCCGCGCTTTAATAAATAACAAATCCTCCAGTGCGCACATTGCCGGGGTGCTGGCCCTCCAGCACGTGGAGTCGGTTTGCGAGGGAGCGGTGTCCAATAATTGATTGATTTTAATTGCACAATTAAAATAAACTAGCGATACCGTGCACATGCACGGGATAGCAGTACAACATAGCTGGTAGCAGAGGACAGACCGTACACGGGGAATGACAAAAATACGCATTGTGCAAAATGCAAGTGGTACTATGGAACGCCAAGACTTCCCAAACATTGTCGGCATGTCCGCTAAGTGCCACAGCAATTTCATAGGGATCGTGTGATGGCGAGCCGAGTTTTTAGTGTGCAAGCTTGGTATTATAATAGAGATGATAATCATAAAACAATTAATTTCTTCATCGATTGGTTAATGGCATACCGAAACCACCACTGTTTCATCCGAATCAAACTTTTTGAAAATTCCAGAACTAATCAAAAAATGTGAATAATTAATTTATAATATAATCAAAAATACCTTTTATAGCCAAATCACTGGGTCACTGTCATGTCCAAAATATCAGTTTCCTAACTCAAAAGGTGCTTGAGATATTGCCCAGGTGAGAAAGAAACAAATAATTTATAAATGGATAGTAATTCATTGATTAATCAATAAAATAAAAAACATTTTTGCCAAAGCACATCTTCACTTTTGTCCCCAAATGTCAGCTTCCTAACTCGAAGGATAGTTGAGATATCACCCAGACAAACAACCAAGGACGAGAAAGAAAACAAACGGAGTAAAAACTGAGTACAGTACTCCCTTCCTTCAACGCCTGGCGCTGACGTCATGCTATATGGAATTGGGAAGGAGTGGGTACAATATATTGTTCTTGCTGAAGTAATGGTTTATTCACGTTACCAGAAATACCCGGTCCGTCAGAGCGGCAAGGGGGCCCGGCGGGGTGGGTCTTTTCAGTTGGAGGGGCTATCCCCAATTTAGCAGAACACCCAGTCCAATCAGCACTTTTCAACTTGTTTAGGAGTGCATAAAATACGAGCACGAAGTGTAAAATGGCTAAGTAGTTTTCAATTCCAGGTAAGGTTTTCTTGGAGATCTTGTTGTTAAACTGTAAACCACTGGGACTTGTAATACACTCTACTACAAGGAGTGGTGCTACACAATACACATTGACTTGCACAAGAATTCCCTCCCCTGAACCCCCACGACAGTTTTATATTTTTTTTTTTTTTTTACGCTGAAAATTTTCTGGGCACACCCCAAGGATAACCCCCTTGCCGCTCCCAATTTCAACTGATTCTATCCAGCGGTTTAGGCGTGCATACAAGTCAAACGTGCAAACGAACACCATCCACAACCACACAAGCCTAACTTTTATATATATGTGTGTACTGTACAGTAGTACGATTGTCATCTCCATCATTATTATCCCCACGCTTTTTGAAAAAAACAAAAAACTGGTGATATTGTAATTGTCTGCCCGTCTGTCTCCATCACATTAGCTCCGAAATGGTTTGGGCAGTAATTCACCATATTTGGTCGGTGTGATCACATGGTAAGAAGGTGCAAGAGCAGTGTCATTTTTTTAGCCCTGCCCCCTGTGTTTGGGTCAAAAGGTCAAATACTGAAAGGTTCAGGTCATGGGTAAAAATTGGGTGGGGGGGGGGAATTTAACTCTAAATTTGATATTGAATCATTCCTGGTGGAACTTTTTGCCGTCTTTGAACCTTGCTTAAGGTGGGAAGTGTGGGGATTTGCGATTGCATGCCATCAACTTCGCTGTCGTTACATTTGTGCAGAACTTGACACCCCAATCTCTTCCCACTTTGTTTGTGCCACCCTGCTGTCTGTGACTGGAATTGGTTATGGACTTTCCATCACGGCCGTCATTCTATTCTACGTATACTACACCGTGAAAGACAACTGTGCTGAGAACAAATTCTTCATTAGTTTCAACCTCATCCTTTGCTTTCTGGCTTCCATTATCTCAATTTGCCAAAGATTCAGGTTTGTTTCTCTTTGCACACGCTTTATCATGCAGCATAGGTATTTGATTAAAAGCATTGCATCATAGAGCACAACCGTCCTATTGGCCAGCAGAAAGTGGCTGCATCACTCCATGCTGATCTGGAATTTGATTCTGAAAATCTCAGACTCACCTGTCGCTCAGGAAGGATCATCAATCAAACCCACCTATATATTTCCATGGTCAGCCACTCGAAGAGGTTCAGTCCCTTCAACTTGTTTGCCTTACCACAAGACTTGACCTCTCCTGGGCCAACCATGTTGCAAAGCTGGCAGTGGCAGTCTGGATATCTTCAGTCTTTATAAATAATTCCTTGAAAAAATTGTAACTACTCGCACTAAAAGACCTTTGCCTATACCTTAATGGAGTACTGCTCTCCCCTCTGGGCAGGCACGCCAGCAGCACCATCCGTGTCTCGTGGATTCTGTGGAATGTGAAGCTCTCAATATTATTGGAATCTCCCACGATGAGGCCAAATCACAAGGCCTATTGCTATCACATTTCAGACAAGTCGATGGCCTCATTTTTTACCACTACTACTCACGTCTGTATCCGTCCGCTCACTTCTCTCTCTCTTAAGCCTCTGACCATCCCCAGCTCCTCCAGGATGTGCACATCCTTCCAGTAACCCCCTCCTAGTTTAACTCCCAAAATCCAGGCTTCCACCCATCTTCACTCTTTTGTTCCTCTTTTCTCTTGTTTGTGGAACTACCTCCTGAAATGGTTCAATTTTGCACTTTTCTGGACAGAGCATCAATTCGGTGGTGTACCACCATCTCATCTGATTTGTTTTTCTTACCTTACTTAAGCCAACCAACCTTTGCAGGTTAGTTTCTTCCACTCATCTCAATTTTTTTTCTTTCTCTTCCTTGTGGTTCCCATCATGTGCTGCCTTTTTGGCTGCTGGTTGCATCATTGGTTAAGGGCATGGCTATGGTGCTGATGCAGTGCCCCTATTACCAGTACATTGGTGCTCATTTCGCCGACCTCGGAAGGATGATGGGCTGAGTCAACCCCCTGGTGTTAATTCAGTGGAAAAACGGAGCTCAAACTCAGGACCCGAGGATCCCAAGCCACCACTCTAACCGCTAAGCCAACACCAGGCTCTTCCTTGTGGTATCCAACTGACTCGACTGTCAATGCATTGACATGTTACCCTGTCTTCTCATCCTCGCTGTTCCATGAGCCAAGTTTTTAAATTCTTACTGCTTTCAACACTTCCATTTTTAAATGTCAGTTTCATTAAAAATGGTTCTTGGTATTGTATGTCACGTACAAATGCTGTGTGGTGATGGGCACACAATCAATCTTGTTGAATGCAGTAGTGGTGGTAGGTAGTGTATGAATGTGGAATTGCATTGCTATGGACATGCCACTGATGTTGCCATGCATTGTTACCCTATGAAGGAAGCACAACCTGATCGGCCTGCTACAGTCCTCGGTCATCACCTTGTACACCATGTATATCACTTGGTCAGCAATGAGCAGTGAGCCAGGTCAGACGACACACATCCTTCCCTATCATACAGGACAGTTTGTACAATGTGGTCCCTCTGTTCTTCCAAAACTCCTCTCCTCTTGCTTGAGAAACCTTCAAAGTTGCATTGTAATATTTACTGTATCCATCACTAGCTAATTTACATGTCATCTCTTTGCAGACAAACAGTGCAATCCTGGATTGCTGAATATCATCATCCATTCAAAAGATATCGGCAATGGCACTGTGACCCCAACAGTGACCCCACATGCAGGCCAGTGGTGGATGCTCAAAGCATTGTTGGTCTCGCCATCTACCTGCTTTGCATTCTCTATTCAAGGTGAGAGGTGTGTCGTGAAGAAAAGCTTTCGGGATGATCCCACTGTTAGGTTAGGTATTAGGTATTAGGTTATGGTTATGATTTTGCAAAACACTTCTTCTTCCTCATTTCCCCTATTTCCCCATTTTTATTTATTTAAATGCATTGCTACAAACACGAGCAAATGTTATCTGTACACCTGTACAGGAGATGGGAGACTATGTAGGAGGACAGATTCGTAGAGCATGCTTGCAGATGCGAGGGTGAATCCTTTGTGCAGATTAATGAATACAAGCTTATATATTTGATGAAGTAGTTTGTAGTTGCATCCTGCAAGCACCTAAATAACTCGAGTAAATCAAGAATCTGTGACCTCAATTTGACACTTTACAACTGTAGTCTATTATTATTATTATAATTTTTTTAATGTAATTGTCATATCTTGTGGCTGCACATTAAACAGAGCAAATTCAAGTTACCAGCATCTTCCCTTTGTTGATATGTCGATTGAATTTTAGATTGGGAATGATTTAATTGATAGGCTGCAAGAGACCAGCATCAGTTCCGTCTCCTCCTGGGTACATTTCCCAAACCGACGATATACGGAGTACAGTGCAAGTCGTTTTGCAATA
>CM068964.1:9176579-9223649 GCA_035128595.1 Eptatretus atami
TTCCATCTCTCTTAGCCTCTTCTCCTGACTGGTCTGTGGGGGTGGGTCCAAGCAAGCTTCGTTCACCCACCCAGCTGAGTGTCTCCAACCCCTCCCTCCCCCCTCTTTCTCGGCATCCCTGGTCATTTTATTTTGTATAAAATGCTCAATCCCTAATTTTCCCAAAGCAATTGATGGCGGAACAGTTCAGTATTGGGGATCACGACATCGCCCACCCCTTCCCCTAGGCTTCTGAGCACACGTGCCAAGTTCAGTTGAATACGTGTTACCCTCGCCAGAGGATAGGGTATTGCATCTGGGTTTGTTTGTCTTTGTTTGTATGTCTGTCTGTCTGTTTGTCCACACAGACCTTCCGTGTTTCTCTCCGCAACCGCTTGTCGGATTGAGATGATTTTCACCACAGGTGCGACTACTCGTGTAGAAGGTTTCAATTATAATTATGACGTCATAGGTCACGTGGTGTGGCAGCCATATTGGAAAAACAAAAACTTTGGACCTCTGTATCTCTGAAACCGCACCAACGACAAAATCGAAACGTAGCACACGGCAAGTACTCATGGGGAATAAGTTTTTTTTTTTTAATGACGTCATTGCATAGGTAGAACGCTATATCTGATCAGTGTGAAAAATTGAGGGTCGACAGATAAAATGGTCCACAGAAAAATAATAATAACAATAAAATCCTTCAAAAATCTTTTTCTCTGAAGTGGCTGAACAGATCGAGGTGGAACTTTACACATATGACCGCCTATCCATGAGGAACAAAACGTTCACACGTATGACATTGGTCATATGGTTTGGCAGCCATACAGAATTTACCCTAAAACCCATTAAAAAAAATCTTCTCCAGAACGGCTGGACAGATCGAGGGGAAACGTCACACAAATGTTCCCCAAGACGTGGGGGTACATGTTTGTTAAGGAATAATTGATAGGTTACATGGTTTGGTAGCCATATTGGATTGAAGAAAAATATTAAATAATGTTTTCTTTGGAACCAATTCATCGGTCGACGTGAAACTTCACATTTATGATTTAGTAGTGATGGGGAATACATGTTTTAAATTTCAACTTGATCGGACACATGGTCTAGCAGCCAGAATTTTCATTTTTGATCTGGGTGGTTCTTTCTTTTTTTGAATAAGGTTCACTTGGCTGTGCCTGGATGGGTTTGAGGGTAGAGGAGTAGCAGCTGAAATGTGAATCCTATCCAGGTTCCTCCTGATGACTTCATCTATGCTTTTTGCTTGTTTGTGTTCCTTCTGATTACTCCAATGCAGGACTGAACCTTTTTGGTCTTCCATTTGATTTGAATTGAATTTATTTTAATCCCATTCTAAATTAAATTGAATAATAAAAAGTCATGGGTCAGGGTCAGGTGTCCGATCTTGGTACCTGGTCATCACTGCTAACAGTTATAAAGTGTCAGTTCTAATTATGTTTGTTATTAATTACGTAACACACCAGTACACAAACACCACACAAAACAAGTCCTGGTGAGGGTCTGCAATCTCTGATTGCTTTTTCTTCTTGGATATCATGTTTATGGCATAATGTCCATAGTGCCCCTCTAATCAGGGGTAGGGGAGGATGTATGTGGTCGACAAGATGGATACAGAAGCAAACTCTCCAAAAAGAAAAACTGGAAATTTGGAAAGGTGGGCTTTGTGTGTGGGGTAGGGTGAGCGCATATCAAAAAGATAATGGTTTTGGTTGGGGGGGGGAGTGATGAGATGGTGGTGAACAGTTGTCTTGAAAAACCTGGAGGGAAGGATGTGGAAGTTTGTTTCACAGGTGGGAAAAGGAGTAAATTATTTAATGTGCAATATTAACTTTTTTTTCTTTCTATGTTATTTAACCAATCTTTTTTTTTCTTTCTTTCTTCAGCATTCGCACTTCAAGCAACAGTCAAGTGAGCAAGCTGACCCTGTCTGGAGCTGAATCGACACTGCTCGACTCCACATCTGAGACGAGTTCTGCGCAAGATGTCCGTGTCGAGGAGGGAAACGGCAGGGCTGAGGATAACGAAAAGGATGGTGTGCAGTACAGTTATTCGTTCTTCCACTTCATGCTCTTCCTTTCCTCCCTCTACGTCATGATGACCCTGACCAACTGGTACAGGTATGCAATGTTTACGTATCTACATTTCAGGCACGGTGGGTGGGAGAGGGCCCTCAATGTCGTGGGCAGGAGGTTCCGTGTGTTAGGCCCTAGTGGGCAAGAGGAGGGGGGGAACCATGTGTTGGGCCCCCGTGGGTGGGCAGTTTTGGCCAATAGGTCAGGACACCCATATAGATGTTGATCCTGAATTGGTTAGTGAACACTGCTGTTCTTAGGTTTTGCTCCGAAACACATTATTGTACTTTTGCATCTTTTGTTTCCCAGTCCTGACAGTGATTACAAGTACCTGCAGAGCAAGTGGCCAGCTGTCTGGGTGAAGATAAGTTCCAGCTGGGTGTGCATCTGTTTGTACGTGTGGACCCTCATCGCCCCGTGTGTGCTCGCAAACCGTGACTTCGACTAGGTCTTTAGCCATAATTACCTTTCCGCGCACGCTGCTTGGTATCTGCAAAGATATTCTCAGATCTCTTTTGCTTCGAACATTGCTTTATACTCAACATTTGCATTTTTGAAGTCATCTTAGTGTAAATTCTTTTAATTTTGAGCATGCTTGGTTTATGTTGCTTATGTTGCTGTGAGTAATCGACGGCGACAATTGCACGACGTGTGGGTTGGTCTTGTTTGCTGTTCCCGATAGTCACCTAAGCATTGGTTACCTGTTTGGTGACTGAGTATTAGCTGGTTAAATTGTACCTGCACTTTTTGTGATGGGCACCTTTTGAGGTGCTAGTTTGTACGTGTTTGCTAATTTCTTAGCTTGTTTGGGTTTTGAACAAGTGATTGCTGATTTAAAGTATGTTTGGTATTTGAGAATGGATGTGAATCTTTAATTGCTTTTGCCTTCATGATTACACAAAAGGAAAGTGAACTGAAGTGGGGGTTTTTTTTTAATTCTTCAAAATTACCTTGTAGCATTACGTGCTGTAATAAAAGTGCAATACATCCTGTTTTGAGTGTCTTTGGCTGTAACGAGATGTCACTGTGCCCTCCGACAGCACGGCCTCATTCCTATGGGATTACTTCAGGCTTGGGTTACGGTGGTTCATTTGGAAACCATTCATCCTCAATTGTAAACTTTTGAACATAAATTGTCATTTTGCACTTTCAACGATTGCTGCACGAGAAATTAATACAACGATCACAAATCAAACCATTTCGAGTGTTTTCATTTATTTACAATCAAGGGGTAAAAGGTAACACGTGTTTAACCCCGAATCCTGCCAACATGTTATGACCTAATCTTACGAATGGATCTTTTCGGACCCCAACTCAAAACCATTCAATTTCACTAAATCCACCAAAACGTGGTGTTTTCCTGATAGTCAATAAACAACATCTAAAATCAACCTACCAACTGGTGGGACTTTGACCCCAACTCAACCACTAAATTTCATTAAATCTGCAAAAGTTTCACACCAATGAGGAAACATATTTTGATTGATGTTTCAATGATAAAGTAAACAAACGTAAGCATAAAAATTTTAATTGGAGGACTTGCCCAATACAAACACCATGGGAAGTAATCGTATATTAAAAAAAACAAAAACCAAACTGGGGTCTTTTTGGAGCCCAGAAAGGATTTGCTTGCAACTCTTCAGCAAGGGCTGGGGGGGGGGGGTGTTAAAACAAATTATTTATTACCAGCACAAATAGGTAAACAAAGTAATTAAACATGAAATACATTGTTAAACTAATAGAAATAACAGAGTGAAGGCCTGGGGTCCAAAAAGACCTGCTACGATTAGGGTGAAGGACTGCATTTGATTCCCTAATTTTATATCTGTTGAAGCTGCCCATGATCACATGATTAACACCTGGTTCAGGAAAATGGATTGATTTAAATGTAATGTCAGAACATGTTACTTTAAAGACATGACATCACTGGTGGGGGAGGGGCACAAATGTTAGCTTTATCATTGAAACGTCACTTGTCTGCTGATCCTGCTCCGATGCATAGCCAGGAAGCATTTCATCATCTGAGGATTAAGATTAGTTCGTACATGAACCCACGCTGGAGATGACACGGGCCAGCAAATGTGTGCCCAGGCTGCGGGCCCAGGATGTGGGCCGATGCTGGCCCAGGTAAGCCAAGGCTGTGGGCAGCGATTGCCCACATGGGGACCAGCTGTGGAGCGACTCTGGCCCTTGGTGGCATGGGCAGCTGCAGTGCTGACTTGAGCCCAGGCAGCGAACCCAGGCTACGGGCGGAAAGGGTCCACACGGGAACAGGTGGTGGACGGAGCAGGCCGATGCGCCGATATTGGCCCAGGCTGAAGTCGGTGCCGGCAAAAGTGAGGCCAGGCAGACGAGCCATGCTGGGCAGCACTGGCCGGTGTGGGCCCAGTTTGTGGGGACCATGCTCACAGGCAGCGATGGCCCACGTGGGCACATGCTGTGGGTCAAGCTGATGCCAAGATGGGGGGGCTAATGCAAGGCCAGGCTGCGTGGGACGTGGCCCATTGCAGGCCCACGCTGTGGGCACAGCTTGACTTTCAGATACCATTAAAAAAAAAAATTTTCAGTCGACGTGAGTAAACAATGAAAGTCGAATTCGCACAATTTTAAGGAATGCTTGCTGGATAACGGTGATGTCATGAACTTCTGCTGTAAATTTTTTTTGATTATTTGTTTAATTTTTTTTGCATTGCAAGCAAGGCAAAAACATTTAACTGGAAAAAGAAACAAAGCAAAACAAAACAAAAAAAACCTGACAATATAATTTGCCTTTTCCAGGCGCAATTATTTTTAATGAATTAAAAACAAATTTTGTTCAATTCCTACAGGTCAGACGATAGTTTCCCAGCATGCACCGAGCCATAAGTAAAATGTTATTCACTTTTAAATACAAATGTCTTGTGGCTGTAATCCTTCTTCCTTGTCCATTCAGCTGTCGCTAACTGCGGTAGTGTTAAAATACCATGATGTAACATAAAAGCCCAACCGTGCAATCTCTTCCATTTTGCTGAACCCAGCCTTTCGAGAAGGCTCAGGAGTCCTTTTTTCTGCACTTTGGGTCTGCTGCCTTGAGTCCAGTAATATATTTTTTTTTTTTGTAAACTTAACTCCTGCTAATGAAAATGTCCTTGTGGATTGCACCACCTTTCTCCCACCACCATTTTCCAAGGTTAGCATCATCTTCTGCAGCGAGGTCCTGGAGTTACAGCCCTGGTAACCATCTCAACTAAAACCTCAGCAGGAAGTGGTTTTGTCATTTATTACGACTATGAACTATGATAAATTACACAATCAAATTTAATGTATATTCACTTCCCTTCATTAACTAATAATTTATTTCAATTTTTTAAAAAAAAATTTGTCATTGAGCAATGTCCATGGAATGTTCTGACCACAATTACTTAGCCACCATAGCAAGTGAACAATTTTGTTGCAAAAGCAGGATGTTATCTGCCACAGCTAATCGCTGGGTTCGGATTCAGCTTTCAACCATTTTACTTACAACACGAGCACAGTACTATCCCAATATCTTCAACAGTGGACCTTTGTCCATCATCCTTCATTTTGTCTCCAATGCCATAGCACAAGCAGCACTGGCCACCATCCCATGATCCTTTTCTTTTCCCAATGCCACCCTTTCCCAGTCAGGCTTGGTCTTTCCTACCCCGAGTCTGTTAACCTCCGATTCTGTGCTGTGACTTCCCATTCGATCGCCGACGGCGCACCCGTCAAGGCCAGGCTTCTTCGCGTTGCTCCCGGTTACTGCCGCCTCTGTGCTCGAGTGCTGGAGAGGCCAGTCCTGGAGGTCGGTAATGATGACTGTGACCTTTCCAACAGTAACAGCCAATTGCTGACCGTGACTCCAGTCCACATCTTTAAGCTGCGGCCTGAAAAAAAAAGGATGGAGAGGTATTTGCCAAAATTGTGCAAGTCTTATTCACAGGTTTTAACACCAAAAAGTTTGCACTTTTGTCACAATCTCCCACCACACTTCCCGCTATGCAATTGACAACATGCGTTAGTGGATTAGACCAATTGTGCTGTCTGTCGACTTTCATGCACCGTCAGTAGTCCTCAAACACCAACGCACAGAAACATCACCCTCAAAGCCAAAGGTTAGAATTTTCTCCTTGGAAGTATCCCAAGCATTTCAAACTCTTAAAAACCCTGTTCACAGCACTTCTTCCATCTTTCCCTGGAAGTAATGCTCTTCGTCTAAACAAACAATATTACCAACTCTTGAAAGATGAGTGGGCCTGTTGGACCAAATTTTCATTGGTCCTCACAGCCTTGTTGCATATGAGCCTGCTGTCCTGCTTGAGCATCAGCTTGTCTTTCACAAAGCTCAGATGTGCTTGGGGCCAGTGGGGGGATTATATGTTTATTTTTGTTTTTGCCATACGATACTCCTATTCCTATTATTGTTTAAAATGTTAGTATTAATTAATATATGCTTTGCCATGGTAGAAGGATGTACTAAGCTGCTCTGTATACCTTAACATGGCGTGTTTCTCAAACATGGGAATTCTAATAGAATTTTTTTGTATTTAATTAGCCTAATCAACTCTGGAGGTCACGACGATCATTTTGGTGCAATACATTCCACAACAGAACACTAGTTGAATGCCACAAAAAACCATGACACACACACCCACACACACCACATCCATTTATAGTCGAATGTTAAAGGGTCTACAGGGTCTTTGGGATCTCAGCAGTGCAAAGGGTCCAAAGGTACATTCCAATCGTCCATTTATGCCACACACACCCTCCATCCATTTATAGTAAATAACCTTCAACTTTATCGAAAACAGGTTGCCACCAAAAGTAGTGCACAGCAATCCCCTGCAAGAAACTTCTGGCAGAACTGTAGCTCCTTGCACTAAGTATCAAACAACACCATCAGCAATGACAAATTTTAAGCAAACTATATCTCAAAGGTAGCTTCCAAAAGCACATGCCATCCAAGCACAGTCCCTACCAAGTTGTCTTTATCGACGACAAAACGAGGATTTCCACTTGATTCCCGTCCACGAGTGTATGCCGGGCTTCCTACAAGCTCCATGGTTATTAGCCAGCGCGTGCACGACGCACAAAATGGGGTGAAGCAATTGGTTCACTCTGTCTATCGACAGACTTCAGTCTATGATCGAGGACCAACTTAATTTAAATTGAATTCTATATTTTGAACACAAACCCGCAGTTTAGCGGTACTTTGGCTCTGGATTTGGCAAATTATATGGAATCTCGGCCCGATCACGCATGCGCAGAGAGGAGTAAGGTAATTTCATTATCTGCCTGTCTGGCAGGCAAACAAAATTTAAAATCATTCCAAACAGGAAACTTACTCTCTTTTAGGGATGTATAAAGGACACAAACAACAGACATGAAGACCTAATTTAACGTGTTAAATGTGGTGGTGTAGTAGATGGTAAACCTCCAAAAAATTTCTACAGCCTTCAAAATCTATTTTATTTCGATTGAATTATATACTTAAACACTGGAGAACACAAATCGCCTACGTGGCATCTCCAAAAACCTCCAGTTTAGCAGTACTTGGACAAAATTTAATGCCACCTTGACCAATCAAATTTGCCACTCATGTGAATGGGAGCAAAGGTGCACCAGCTGACTTTTGTTTGGAGAATTTTTGTTTGTTTGTTTACGGACATTTCAGGACAGTTTTGTGATTCGTTTTCAAACCTTGACTATGAGGTACATCAGTATACAATTTTTCAATGTTCCAGCCCACTTAAAAAAGTACGAAACATTTATGTGAGTCAGTGAGTGGATACAAAGAGATGTACAGTCGTGGCCAAAAATATTGGAACCCTTCCACTTTTTTTCAAATAATGCACCATTTCTTCCAGAAAATAGTTGAAATAAAAAAATCTTTTGGTATCCACAATCCACATATGTATTTCTTTGGTTAGCAGTGGAACAAAAAAAAGCTGAAAAATTTACTAAATGTTAGCTTATTCCACACAGAAATCCTAAAATGGCCAGACAATATTATTAGCACCTTTTAGAAGTTGTTAGAAATAATTCAATTTCAAGCAGGTGATTCTCCTTTACTTTGGATTTGAACTCACCTGTGGTGAGTTGCAGGTGCCTGCAATATAAAAATCACTCATTCAACCAGTTTGTATGGTGAAAAGGAGTCATTCTGCTGTTTTGTGTCTGTGTGTACTGCGATGAGCATGGAGAAAAGAAAGAAAACTAGAGAATTGTCTGAGGACGTCAGACACAAGATTGCACCGAAGCATGGACAATCTCAAAGCTACAAGTCCATGTCCAGAGACCTTGATTTTCCTGTGGCCACCGTATGCAATGTTATCAGGAAGTTTAAGGCCCATGGCACTGCAGCCAACCTCCCTGGACGTGGCCGCAAGAGAAAACTTGATTGAAGATTGCAGCGAAGGATTTTTCGAATGATGGAGAAAGCATCTCGATGAACTGCCAAACAGATTCAAGCTGACCTTCAGACACAAGGTACGGGAGTTTCAACTCGCACCATCCGTCACCAACTCAATGAAAGGAGGTTCTATGGTAGGAGACCCAGGAAATCAGAGAGAGAGAGAGAGAGAGAGAGAGAGCCCGACTGGAGTTTGCCAAAACACACCTGAACGAGCCAAAATCCTTCTGGGAAAATGTCCTATGGACAGATGAGACTACATTGGAGCGTTTTGGAAAAGCATATCTTCTCTACGTTTACAGAAAACAAAATGAAACCTTCAAAGATAAGAACACCTTCCCTAAAGTCAAACATGGAGGAGGTTCAGTGATATTTTGGGGTTGCTGGGCTGCCTCTGGTACTGGATGCCTTGGTGTTCGTATGTCAGCTTAGCTGCCGGGATAGCTATCATTTCTTGAAGCGCGACTGTGTCGCTGATGCAGTGCCCCTCTACCAGTACACGCACTGGAACTGGTGCTCATTTCGCCGACCTCAGAAGGATGACAGGCTGAGTCAACCCCCTGGTGTATCAATTCAGCAGCCGACGGGGCTTGAACTCAGGACCCTAGGATCCCAAGCCGCCACCCTAACCACTTAGCCAACACCAGGCTATACTGGATGCCTTGAATGTGTGCATGACATCATGAAATCAGGAGATTACCAAGGAGGCATTTTGGAGCGCAATGTTCAACCCAATGTCAGAAAGCTGGGTCTCCGTCGAAGGTCAGGGATCTTGCAGCTGAACAATAACCCCAAACACACTTCAAAAAGCACCCAGGAATGGTTCAAGACAAAACAATGGATTTTTCTGAAGTGGCCAGCAATGATTCCAGATCTAAATCCCTTTGAACACCTGTGGGGAGATCTGAAAACAGCAGGTGGGAGAAGGCACCCTTCGAATATGGGAGAACTGGAGCAGTTTGTACAAGAAGAGTGGAACAAACTGCCAGTCCAGAGGTGGAGGAAACTCATTCATGGCTCGAGGAAGTGCTTGACTGCAGTTATTTTGTCCAAAGGCTGTGATACCAAATATCAAGTCGAGCGTGTCAATTTTGCCCACGACAGGAGAGCAATACCTCATCAAATGCTCGAAATGCGTTCCTGAAAAACCGAGTATCATGAATCATGTTGTTGTGAAACAAGTTTTCCCATAAGAATAATGTTATAAATAGGAGATACGTTCCTGAAGGATGTCAAAAGCCAGCATTTTTACCAAAGTAAGAGTTGTAAAAATAAAGTTGTGCTTATTAATGAATAAATAGCAGTTGTAATGATGAATAAAAGTATATAAAGTACTGGATAGTAAAATGAAAATTAACAAGTGCAATTTAATTGAGGGTTTGCCTCACAATAAAAAAAAGTTCCTCGAATCCCAGTTGTCTGCCCATTTCAACAATGTTTTCAATAACATCTTGAATCGTCTCCCCTTGAATCCTCCCTCGGGAGCGAGGAACACAACCAGGCCAGAGTTTCCTCCACACACCACCGAGGTTTGCAGACGTAACTCATCCTTCCAAGACTCGTCGATGTTCTTGATTACATTAAATATGTCGTCGTGCCCCTTCCAGAACTGTCACGTTTCAAAATGTCCAATTTCATTTGAAGGGAAATGCTTCGTTTAATTCTCTTGGGCTGCGACATTTCAAACGTTCAGGCACAAATATTAATGTCGACTCGTCGAGCAAACTGTACACGCGTGGACCGGACATGTTCAGAACGAGTTTGGCAGGAAGAACAGGAAATGGTATCACGTGAGTGCTCACGTGGTGTCTGTGAACATTTATATCATTTTCATTACTTTCTTCATCACATTCCTCCGCTCTCTTACGTTTACCGAAATATTTATTTGTTAAAATAAAAAAGTGATCCAAAGGCACCTTTTTCAGGGTTTATGCAGCATGTACTGTACTGTACTGTACGCGCAAATATCCACCATGCACCTACACGTCAGGTTAAATGGAATACCTGGAGCGGAGCTGCTGGAGTGGAATGTATAAATTTAGATGAACTGTCGTGCTGGGTCATGATTTGGATTTTGTGAAATACGGATTCACTCACATTACATTAATCTATATATTACTAAAAATCTCATCTTGTATGTATGTATGTATGTATGTTCCTGAATTACAGCCAAAACGGTACATGATATCGCAATAATTTTAGGGCCAACCTACTCACCATTCTCCTGCGGTGTGCAGTATCAAGTTTCGTTCAAATATGGCAACGAAAAAAATCTTTAAAAAATCAATTCCCGATTCAGTCAAGTACTCTTCGGGAGAATTTTATCAGTGCAAACAACCTCAGCGGTATAGTTCGCTGGAGCTATCTTTTTTTTTTGAAATGATTTTTTTTATCAACTGCTGTCACAACGGGAACCCAAGCGTCATGGACTAGTTTCACGGGTCATCGTTTCATATAAAACCGAGCGATTTATTTTTAACATTTAAAAGTGAAATATAATTAAAGCTTTTACAGACCGTTAAAGGAAGCGTTATGGACTGGAGCATGTCCGGACCGGTTGTTGCGTAACACTGGGGTGGAACACATTGGCATATGTCTGAAGCCAGTAAGTGAGCTGATTAGGGAGGTCGAGTCATTATGTATAAGGAGCGTAAAACCGAAACAAGCGGGTTGAGAAACAGCGTATGGTGAGGTATTGCTGTATTGGTTTATTTATTTTTTAATGAAAAGGTGCTTCCAAGCAAAAACAAAAGACTAGATCTACCCCACTAAAGGCCCAGTCACACTTTGACGTTTTAGCCAGCATAGGCAACGTATTAGAATGTATGTAAAACGCTGGCTTACGTTGAACTTTTGATGTTTTTTTTATAGATGGACGTATTCATAACGACTTGGTCTTATGCATAACGTATTAGTAATGGACACAGAACGTTTCGTTGTGTTATAGATAACTTATACCAACGAATGCTGAACCTGTTGTCGGCGTTCACAACCTATGCCCAACGATAGTCTAACTCATGCATAGCACGCTGCACGCATCGCGACGATGACGTGGCGTAGGTTATGGAAAGGCTGCCGCACAACGATTCAAATCATAACCGCCGCAGAAATGGAAGTGTCAACATCGCAGTCACACCTTGGCGATCTTGCCAGCGTATGCCGACCTCTGAAAAATGCGTCTAAAACACTGGCGCACGTCGAATACGGTATGGGTAAGTTTGGTATGCGTGAATAGAACGCTAAAGTACGCTATCATACGTCGTATTAAGTGGAGTACGTCTTGTAATTTTAAGCATGTTGAAAATTTTACGACGTACTTGCCGTATGACACACGTTCCGTATGTGATGGGAATAAGTTGTACGCACGATATGCGATCGTTGACATACCGACACACGTTACTTGTAAGGTGCTCATAAGTCGAAACACGTCAAGGTAATGGTTAGCGTCATGTTCCGACTCCCGGTTTTTTTTTTTCTTCGTATGACGGTGTTCAGTGTACAGTGCGGTTATGATTTAAATCGTTGAGCGGCAGTCTATTAATTAATATATATTACAACCGCACTAGAAATCGAAGTGTCAACATCACCATCATACCGAAGGAAGGAAGAAAAAAAATTAAAAAAAAATAAACCAGGGAGTCTGGAACACTGACGCTAACCATTACCTTGACGTGTTTCGACTTATGAGCACCTTACAAGTAACGTGTGTCAACGATCGCGTGACGTGCCTACAACTTATGGCGAGCGTTATGTGGAACGTGTGAGTCATACGCTGGCATAAGTCGTAAAATTTCAAGCATGGAAAGCTTTGAGGACAACCGAAAAGTACAACGTTTAAAGCCAGCGTGCAACGACGTATGGGCAGTGTTTTCAGCGTGCTCTCAATGTTATCAAAACTTACCCATAACGTATTCAACGTGTACCAGCGTTTTAGACAATTTTTACAAAAATCGGCATACGTTGGCTAAAACGTCAAGGTGTGACTGGGCCTTAATCTAGTAATAAAGTGATTATAAATTTTTTTAAAAATTGGGGGGGGGGGGGGGGTTAGGCTGGGGATACTTTTTAGTTCTTTGGGATACTCCCCAGACTAAAATAATCAAAATTTCAGAAGGAAGGAGCCAGACATGCTGGGGTAGTTTGTGTTTGCTACCGTAATACCCCAGCCTTTCCGAGAGGATTGGCAAGATAGGACGCAGTACACGGATTGGTATAATGTACAAGCCTCTACGCACCATCCGTAATGTAATTTCAAACCTAAATGACAGGATATCAACTGTTGACAAATCAAGAGTAGTTAACATTAATCATACAGAGACTGTGACCAATTTTTCACTGGTGAAACTGGAAGAAATATGAAAACAAAGGCTAGATTAATATGACAGAACAGTTAGGTTGAGAAAGGTGGCACAGTCAGCCAGAGCACGTCATTGCCTACAAATTGGACACACATTTGACTTGGATGGGACCCGTGTCCACAAATGACACAGATTGATACTGGAGGCATGGCACGTCAGGATCCGAGGTGGTCTAACTGGGGAGACTGTGGACATACCCACACAATACACACCTCTGATCCAAATGGCAAAAACTGGATGGTGCAAACAATTGGACAAGGTGGGCAAAAAAAGAAGAAAAAAAAACAACACTCGATCCCCAACACCACACACACACACACACGTGTATGACACCCAACGTAACCTCGATGAATCACACAACCCACACATCAGCACATTCAACCTGGACGTGAACCCAACCATGTTTATGCCCCGGAAACACACAAAAAAAAAACTAGAAGGGTACTCGGTAGAGCGCATACCTCCACCATGCAATGCCTGATCCACGAGAACATATCGGGCCCAATACGTTTGAGATATCGTGCTATATATCGTTTATATGGTCCAATCTCTCAACGGTGAAGAATCACTTGAAAAATTCCAGTAGTCGGATCCGGATCCGGATCTTCACCAAAATCTAATCGGTTCTTCCCTGTCACACTCCCAACCCGTCCACCGAATTTCATCCGGATCTGTGCACAACTTTTTGAGATATCCTGCACACAAGCAAACAAACAGACAGAAAAGGGGTGAAAACATAACCTCCTTCACCATCAGTGGCAGAGGGAACAAGAACAAACACACATTTACTCACTCCCATACATACAAAAACAGACGATGAGTGAATAAAAAAGACCAGAGCAGACCATCGATGATGCGATTGTCAGTTTTTGATCTGAAATGTCGGCACAACAAAAACACTCCTCAATTGACTTCTCGTACCGGCACGTGGTCGGAAAGGAATTGTCGCCTCGGGAATAAAAGTGGACACGTGCTGAGGCTCGGGGTCTATTGGCTCAAGGAAGCTCACTGGGAAGCGGGTGAAACGTCGCTGGAGACCGGATCTGCTCTTGCTTGTTTATTACTAGATTAGCAGAGTAGATCTAGTTACTTGTTTTGGTTCGATGCACCTTTTTCCTTTTCAAACATTGTATAATCCCAACATTATTGATTTGATTTTGATGTACCGTACTAATTGGTACTGTCGAAGCAGTTTCTTGGCAAGTGTTATTCTGGGTGGTTTGCCATTGCCTTCCCTATGTTGTTTGTCCATGCTCTCTCCTTTTCAATGCTGAACATCAAGCAAGGAGGCAGCAGGTACCATTTTCAGTCTTTGGTACAACTGATTCTATGTAATGTACGTATGAAAACCAAAGGTGCAGCCATCCATATATTGGGACCATACTCTGTGCAGAGTGTTGGTGTTGCTGAAGCAGTCTCCTGGGCTATTGGACACAATCCTGGATGGGTGGCCACTCAGACGCAGAATACTCGAATGGCTCAATCATCTCAGCAAGCTGGGACTCATTTTGCCGACCTCGGAAGGATGACAGGCTGAGTTAACCCCACCTGTTATTAATTCAACAGCTGAGCGGGATTTGAACTTAGGACCCAAAGATTCCAAGCCCACCACCCAAACCATTAAGGAAACACTGGGCATAAAGGTGCATCAAGAGGCTAAATACCGACGTATAACAACAAGCTGGGATAGACAAAGATAACAACGGCACTCGGTAGAGCACATACCTCCGCCAGGCTGAACAGTTTATGTTTTGTATCCCACTGAAAGACTGTATATGGATCCAGACCTCAAAAATCTAACCGGCTTGTTCTTGTCAGGCACCCAATTCGTCCATCAAGTTTTGTCTGAATCCGTCCACAACTTCTTGAGATATCATGCTATTTATCGTTTTTGGCCCTCTCTCAATGGTGAAGAATCACTTACAAAACTAAAAATTTCTCACATTTAAATTAGGATCTTCACCAAAATTGAATCGATTCTTTCTCGTCCGTCACCCACCCGACCTGTCCACCGAGTTTCGTCCGAATCCGTCCATAACTTTTTGAGATATCGTGATGCATATCGTTTTAGCCCGATCACTCGATGGTGAAGATTCGCTTTAAAAATTTCTCGTTTCTGGATTCGGATCTTCACCAAAATCGAATCATTTTGTCCTCGTCACACACCCTTTGTCCACCAAATTTTGTGCAAGTCTGTCCACAACTTTTTGATATCCTGTTCAAAGACAAACAACACACAGACAGAGGTGAAAACAATAGCTCGGCCCACCTTCGGCGGCGGAGGTAAAAACTGGAGAGTCGAGAGAACACTTGAACCCTACCCTGCGAGGGGACTACGAGCGGTAAATCTGATTGGTCGTGACGATCTTAAAAAGCCGCAAAATTCTGTCCAAGTCCTGCGAAACGGAAGGGTTTCGAAAGTGCCAAAAAGGCGATTTTTGTTCTCCATTGTTGAAGTATCTATCTATAATTCCAGCAATCTCTGTGTGTCTGTCTGTCTGTCTGCGACCGCTGTTTCTCGACAACCACTGGTCCGATCCAATTGAAACTTGCCAGGTATATTGCTGGGACCTGAGTATGTGCCTTTTCAAGGTTTGATATTAATCGGACAAGTGGTTCCCAATTATGGCCATTTATTTACCAAACCAATGACAGGACACGGTGCTATGACATCACAATTGACGTCACAATTCTTCTTCTTTCTTTTGATACGAGTCACACTTGACGCTGGGGACCTGAGTATGTGCCTTTTCAAGGTTTGATATCGTTCTTCTTCATCCGTTTCACTGTTTCCCAAGTGTTTCCAAAGTTATGCCATTTATATACAAAACCAATGACAGGACACGCACGTACGGGCACGCACGTACGAGTATAATTAAATCAAATAAAATAAAGACTTTAAATATATACCGTGGACACACACAACAAAGGTGGATAGTTTGATACCTGGGAGGGCTCCACTCCACCTTCTGAAACCCTCATATGGAGATTAAACACACACACACACACACACACACACACACACACACACGAAAGCTATATTGGGTTTGAACCTGGGATCCGAGGTCATAAGCCACATGCTCTGATGGGATCACCAAACAGTCCATCCCAAGTGTTGTCCATCTGGGACAAAATAAAGCCCACATCTTCGTTTGGACTCGATTTATTTATTTTTACCAACCTCAACATTCGTGTCCCCAGGGAGACACCTCAGTCCTCACAACACACAGACATTGAACAATACCGAGCGAGTACCAACCTCTGGGGTTTTCCCTCCTGTGTGACCATCTCCACGTCCCTCGCCTCCTGGTCCCGCCGCTCTTTCCGTCTCCTGGGACAACCGACCCTCTCCACCGCCTGCTGCGCTGCGAGCACCGAGCTGGGTCGGGGTTTCCTGCGCAGTTTAATGGACCCCGGTCATGCTCCCCGTAACACCCCGGTGTGGTTCATCCATGACCTTTAAACGGCTCTCTCCAAGCTTCGCAAAACGGACACATCATCCCCGCTAACGACCGTTGCACACGGACACCGCACGACGGTCTCCATGGCGACGACGACAGAGCGACCGGGCCTCGCACGCACGGCTCACCTGGTGGCCGTGCCCTTCCTGGCGTCGCACACGGCACACGTGTACGCTCCCTGGTTGTTCCGAAACGTGCACACGCTGCATTCCCAGCCCGCTCCGGCGGCGCTCGTCTTGCTCTGCCTCTTGGGCCTGTTCGGAGGACACGGCACAAATCGCGACCTTTAGGCGGTGTCCGCATCCCGCTCTCACACACACGGACGTCCTCCGTCCGAGGATCGTGTTCTTGGACGCTCACTTACCTGCCAGGCCGCTTGTAATCGCCCATGTCGAGACGACACCCTCTCTCTCCACGGATGTCCTCCGTGCGTCCTTCCCCCAGCCACCACAGCCCTCGCCGCTCGATCAGCTGCCTCACGAAACCACCCACGCGGACCGTCCGCGTCACGTGATCCCGCGTCAGCAAATCACGACGCGCCGTTCAAGGAACGTGCGGTCATTCGATGCGTGTTCGTCTTCGGTAGGAATTTTAAAAAATAATTAAATAAATAAAAAAACCTTTCCACGTTTGCTTTTTCCGAGGTTCGAGCGAGTGCGCGGTTCGTGTGAGAGGAAAAAGCTCCGAATCGGTGTTCTTTTAGCCGCACCGAACGTTTCACAAATCAGCACAATGCTTCCAATGAAACCCGTGTTGCCGGTGCTCGGTGACGTCATCGTCGCCTCGGTGTGCGCGTCACGTGATTCGTTTCTTCGCTCTTCATTCTCCGAATGATTCGTCGCGCGGAAAACACGTGCGCACTGCGCCGCCGAGTGACGTCATCGCTCTCGCTTTCCTCCGCCTGGTGCACAATTTCCAGACACGGCGATGGTTTCTCGGGGAAGGTTTTAAAAAAAAAAAACACCTCGTGCGCACACTTTCCACTCGCTTATCGTAAAGGTCACAAATCATTGGGAAATTCCACCTCGTTCTCCGTTCAAACGTGTTCGGTCGAACGAAGGGACGGAATTCCCTCACATGACGTGGCAGATCCCAAACGTCGTCCGATTCCTGTACGTTTGAGGTCGTTCGTCTGTGTGACGTCACGTTATTAGAGAACAAGCATGCTGGGTTGGCGTCTGCGTGTCACGTGATGAATACAACAAACCAACCGACCGTCCCGTGCACGATGCTAGAGTGTGGTTCCTTTCATCCCCAACTCCCCAACTCCCCGTCACATTCCTCACTTCGAGTCAATTGAAGACCACACACATACCTGGTGTTGGCTTACTGGCCACAGTGGTGGGTTTGGGATCTGAAGGTCCTGAGTTCAAATCCCACTCGGCTGTTGAATTAATACCAGGTGGGGTTGATTCTGCCTGTCATCCTTCAGAGGTCGGCAAAATGAGTGGTATCCTGTGCCGGAGTGGCGACCCGTCCAGGATTGTGTCCAATAGCCAAGGAGACTGCTTAGGCAGCACCAACGCCCTGCACAGAGTATGGTCCCGATGGATGGATGGAAAACCACACACACACACACACGTCAAGAGCAAACCGTTGTTCTCAAACTCAACACGGGCAGGACCCAGGACCGTTCGCAATCCAGTGAGTGACCTCACAGGTGTGATCCTGGTCCACAAACCAAGGCTTCCAAGTGATCACACAGGGGCCGAGACCTCATGTCTGGTTCACATTGCACCCCTTGTTACTTACGAAATCTAAAGATGATCTTAATCTAAAGATTTCGTAAGTATATTGATGACTTCCGTCCTCTGTTTGTGTGTTTGTTTGTGTGTGTGTTTGTTTGTTTGTAGGCACGATAACTCGAGAACGGAAGAAGCTACCAATGTCAAATTACACCACGTGATTCAGGAGGGTGATGGCTAGCGCTGATTAGATTTTGGTCAAAATCGGTCAAAGGTCAAGGTCACAGTGAGGTCAAACATTCGATTTTTGATGGTTTGGTACAGAATCATCGTAGAAACTTCTGGTTTGCGTCGCTACCTTCTCTAGAGACAGCTTTTATAGACAAGGTCAGAGGTCAAGTTGACGATTTCGTAAGTACCAGTCTATGACTGCTTGTTTGTTTGTTTGTTTTTTCCCACATTGTTCTGCTGTTGAAGAGCCTCTTGGGGATAGGAAGAGCGAACAGAACTCACCGAGCAATCCTCAAATTAAAAATCCCACGCATCTTGGAGAAACGTCGAAGAGAGATGTTCAGAAGGTTGACAAATTATTATTACTATTCTGGATTAGCTTGTTTATCACTCGCTGAGTCTCGGTCACCATTACCAAGGCACAAGTCGTCAGAGAAAATGCAGCGACCTTTTAATGTGCAAAAACTGGGGCAACAGACCCGGACCTTACACCACCAATGAAGATTTGAGTGCAATTCATGCTTTGGACAAAACGTTACCCCCAAAGGAGGTTTTGGTCCTCAGGAGAGCATTATTAACCCATGATCACTGGTTTGATCAATGTTATAAACGTGTGCCAATTTTACTTACTAGTTATTGAAATTACCTGAATGCCCCTCATTCAGCATCCACCAGCCCCCCTGCACGCTTATGACTCCACAACAGCACACACATGACGGGAGGTAGCTGGTACTGACAACCGTTCCCTATGCATAGCAATGTCTCGCATCTCATAGCTCCTGATAAAGGTGACCCTTGCCATCTCTCAGGCTCAGGTATGCATGCTGATGCTTTATTTATTTCAACTTCAACATTCTCTCCAATCTCATTCTTCCAGACAGCTGCTCACCACCATCTCAGGTCATCCCCATCCAAAACCAAGATCTTTCCTACACCCAAGCACACCTTCCAAATTTTTTTTCCTGAGAGTTTGATTCAATATATCCATCTAATCTACCCCATGCAATCTCCCCTACCCACCCCCAATCCTGATTGTTTGTCCAAGTCTCCCTCTATTTTATCCTTCAACTGTGCTGTTGGTGTTTGTCCCTCCTCTCTCCACTGTTGCTTTTGTTCTGCAGTGTCCTGGTCCATTCTGGGTCCTCACTCTTACGCGAGCCCTGACTATACAAAAGTAACTTGAGAGTTCGTAGAACACCCTACCCCACACAGTCTTGGGAATAAGGACGTGGAAATGATCTTTTCCACTCTTGCTTTGCATTTCTTAGCACGAGCTATATTTCCTGTGAGTCGCTATCTTGTCTGAATCTCGATAACGCCCAATGCTGAGAGTGCGAGCAAATTTGATTGGTTGAGATGTAATATTTTGTCCAAGAACTGCAAAATTGGGGGGTTTTTTTGGAAGTGACAATAAGGTGATTTGTGTTCATGTATAAATAAGTCAACTGAAATACGAGAAGGGTACTCCTCTGCCATGCAATGCCTGATCCATGAGAATATATCGGGCCCAATACATTTTTTTGAGATATCGTGCTACGTATCGGTTTAGCCCGATCTCTCAATGGTGAAGAATCACTTTTAAAATTATAGTAGTCGGATCCGGATCCGGATCTTCACCAAAATGTAATCAGTTCGTCCTTGTCACACACCCAACCTATCCACAAAATTTCATCCGGATCTGTCCACAACTTTGAGATATCCTATCCTGCACACAGAGAGAGACAGACAGATAAACAGAGAGACATAACCTCCTTCACCCTCGGTAAAGATAAAGATTTTAAAGGTTGTTGAAAAAAATATTTTCAGAAGTTTACCACCGTTGATATTTTAACATGTGGGAATTGTTACCTCCACCACCGAAGGTGAAGGTCATGTTTTCACTCCTCGCTGTCATCTGTGTGCAGGATATCTCAAAAAGTTGACGAATCCGGACGAAATTAGGTAGGAATGTTGGGAGTGTGACAAGGACAAACTGATTCGATTTTGGTGAAGATCCAGATTCAGATCCGACTACTCGAATTTTTAAAGTGATTCTTCACCATTGAGAGATGGGGCCAAAAACGATATCTCAAAAAGTTGTGGACGATTCGGACGAAACTTGGTGGACACGTTGGGTGCGTGACCACGATTAATTGATTTGATTTTAGTGAAGATCCGAATCCAGATCTGGATGCGATAATTATTTAATTTCTTAACTAATTCTTCATCATTGAGAGATCGGGCCAAAAACGATATAGTACGGTATAGCATGATATTTCAAAAATGTATTGGGCCCGATATGTTCTCACGGATCAGGCATTACGTGGCGGAGGTGTGCGCTCTACTTGTTCATTTTTTCTTTTACACCACCCTAACATGTTACATGAGTTATTCACGCATCCTTCTATCCCTTAAAAGATTTTATTTTTTTATTTTTTTAAGTTTTCTGTTGGGAATGATTTTCAGTTTTGTTTGACTGTCAGGCAAACACAAAAAGTAAAATATATGATCTCACTCCTCTCTGCGCATACGCTCCGGAGACAACTTCAGATGTAAAGTACAGCAATGCTAAATCGCAGGTTCGTTTGATTCATATTCAAAACAAGCCGGTAGGCGGACATGGGTAGTCGACTACCCAATAGAACCTGACGCGATGGGCCTGTCGAGTCGGTATGACCTGAGGATTAAGCACAAGAAAATTCATGATTCTAGCTTCAAGGGTTAATGCTGCAGATTGTTTTTTCGTTAAAATACCCCCACATTTAGAGGTTTTTCGGCCGTTGCTAGGCAACGGAGGTCCATAGCAACAGTTTTCTCACACATAACTAGGACATACCATGAACCTACCATACCAGTTTCATGTATATCTGACTCATAGTCTCTGAGATATAACGAACTTCGTTTTTTTTATGTTTTCGACCAGGGTTCATTCAAAGTCTATCTTCTCCGACAGTTTTCATAGGATCCGGCTGGAAATTTTGACAATATGGCTGAATGTATTGCCCACAGTCGCTCGTGGCCCGATTTTGAAAAAATAATTTTTTTATGATTTTTCAAAAATTTCAGTCCCGTTGCTAGGCAACGGTGTGTCCATAGCAATGGTTCTCATTTGCACACAACTAGGTCATGGTATGAACCTACCAACCAAGTTTCATCGAAATTGCCATTGTATTAACGGAGCACTGGACCGAACAGATGGCAGACAGACAAACATATCGACGGAAATACTGATAATAAGGGTAGAACAAATTTCAAAAAATGTTTTTTTTGTAAGAAAAAAATTGACGAGATCGACTACCCAACAGACAGACAGACAGACAGATATATCGACGGAAATACTGATAAGGGTAGAACAAATTTCAAAAATTTTTTTTTTTCGACGAGATCGACTACCCAATTAAACATTTATGCAATTACAATTTTATAAAAATATATTCAACGAAATCAGTGCAGACTTTGTGAAAAACCCGAACAACCACAGAGAATCCCCAACAGCCTGGGAATTACAGGTTGTAAACGAGTGTGAAGTTATTAAATGTGGAAAATGTATAGCAGGTAACAATATGTATTATAGGAGGGAAGGGAAGATTTGAGAAATTAAAATAAATATAAATAAATAAATCTTCATACAAAACAAAACAAATACAATGACAACAACAACGGAAGGAAGAAGACATTGGGAAAGGTTAGAAATTAATGAGTGGGAAAGGAAAAGGTAAGAAGAGTATAAAGTGATTTTGATTTGTTCAAAGGAAAGGAAGGTAAGAAGATCACGTGGAATCTTGGTATCCAATCTCTGCCAGGACATTGCTAACGTACTTGTTTATAGCGACATCAGTTCCACAGTGTGACGTCACAAATGTTGCCCACCATGGGGCTTTCACTTGCGGTTCCATTTTTTGCCATTTTGATCGATTGGATAACACATCAGGGCTCGAAGTAGTCATTTTTGATTGAATCGGCACTGAACTGCTGTTGGAATCAAGTCCGTGCTGTTCAACAGGAACCCGGTGTTCCTGTTCTGTTGCAGTGTGTGCTTCAAGAAGCACCGCTTTAGAGGGCACAGTTTGAGTTAGTGCTCGATTCAACAACTTCTTATCCGTGTGCAACTCACAATCTTCACCTGCCACGCGTGGCCTGCCACCTGTGAGCGCTGTACTACTGTTCTCGCTTTTGCATGGCACATTAACCTTGCTACCAGAAAAAGGGTCACCTGCACCCTCATTCAACAGTTCACCCTGTCCGTGAGCGTTTGAATCATGAGATCCTGATATTTGCTCAATAGGCTCAAAGCTGACGCCTGGTTGAATGGCTTTTGGCCGAATAAGCAGAGAACGCAGAGGAACAGGTACAGTGAGAGTCCCATCCCAGGTGTACGTCAACCTCATGAAACGTTTCACACTCTCAGGTACAAGAGGAATGCAACAAGGAGAAGGTGAAACACCGAGCAAATCATATAAGTTAGCTTCATATCTGCCATTCTTTACTATAGGTCTGACCTTTGCAGGCCACAGGGCCTGTACAAACGTTTGCAGCTCACGGAGAGGCGAATGGTCTGAGTAAGGTACAACATACAGCCACGGTCTGCGTTCAGGGACACGTCGACCTGTAGGAATGATGGTTATCACCGATCGATGGTCAAATTGCAGACATTTAGGGTCTTGTACCCTGAAGCGGCCGCTTCCCTGCTCAACCCTAAAAACATCACGAAGGCCGAGTACGCGTGCCATCTGGAGCCGTTGGGGTGACACGATCACCCAAGAGTTGAACTCCAATGCAAGTTCTTCCAGCAGACTCTCCTTTCCCAATAAGTTCAGTTCTAAAGAAAACAAAAATAGATTTTCTGCGTGAAGCATCAACAGACAAATACCATGAAATTACATCCCTCAGCACACCTGCAAGTAGTTTGCGATCCCAAACCACAAGCGATCCACATTCCTTTGCCTCACCTCTACTGTTCGTTTTGCTTTCTCATCTTTGCTGCTTGCAATAAAATACCAATAGTTTCCAAACATGACTTTTGTCACTCAATGCCAAAAACTAATTCAAAGTCCAAAAGCATTTCCTTACAGAGAAGCTCAACGCAGGACAAGAGGCATGTGCCTGCAGTTTGGTACAAATTTCATATTCTGATCCGCATCGATGTGAAGAACACCTGTTAAAATATCACACAAAAACACAGGTGAGACAAATAACCCTGACAGCTCATAGGTTTATGACACCATGGTCAATGAGGTGAGATGAAGAAAACCACTCTCAGTTTGTTCCATATGCCTGGTATTTGGCTTCATGGTTAGAGTGGCGGGGTTGGGATCACAGGATCCTGAGTTCAAATCCCACTCAGCTGTTGAATTAGCACCAGGTGGGGTTGACTCTGCCTGTCATCCTTCCTAGGTCGGCAAAATGAGTGCCAGCTTGCCGGTATCCTGTGTTGGAGTGGCGACCCGTCCAGGATTGTGCCCAATAGCCAAGGAGACTGCTTCGGCAGCACCAACGCTCTGCACAGAGTATGGTTCCAATGGATGGAGTTTGTTCCATGTTGTAACATTTTTTTCAACCCCAAAGCACACTGCCCTGCCTACGAATCAGAAGCATGGCTGATGCCATACCTTCTGAGTTCGTCAAACTACAACAGCATTCGGTAGAGTTTATACCTCTGCCAAACTGATTAGTTTAAGTTTTGTATCCCACTGATAGGGTGGATCTGGATTTGGACCTGAACTCAAATTTAAATCAGCTTGTTCTTGTCACCTAACCAACTCCTCCACCAAGTTTCGCCCGAATCTGTCCACAACTTTTTGAGATATTTTGTTCACAAACAGAGACAGACGCAGACGTGAAAACAACCTCCATCCACTTTCAGTAGCAGAAGTAAAAAGCTACAATGTCTCTCCTGGATTGTGTGGAATGTGAAGCACTTGCATTGGAGAGGTCGGTGGCCTGTTTGATAAGCACCTCTTCTCCCAACCCTCCTCCAGGATGCAAGCCCTCTTCCCGTAACCCCGTCAAACTCCCAAAATCCAGGCTTACTGCATATCTCAACTCCTTTAATCCTCACTTCTCCCGTCTATGGAACTGCCTTCCAGAGGCCTCTGTTTCACTCTTCTCTCCAGGGGAAGTTCAAGTTCGCAGTGCTCCACCATCTCTTGTCATCCCCAATCGTTATTACCCCTTATAATCTTAATTTATTGGTGTCAAGTTAATGCTCACAACTCCATCTCTCAGATAAGCACCTTATTTTGAGTCGTCTTCATGCACCATCAAGATCGAGTTATTTAGACCTTAGCAAACAATCATGAAGATTGAAGTTTAAAACTGTAGCAAAAAATAATAATAACCATCACGGGAATGCACCACAGCAATGTTTGGCCAAATGACCTCATTTCCTTATTTGAGGTCAGTTTCTACTCGGTCTCATGGCGTCGGGTTTTTTTTTTGTATGATTTTCAGCGAGAGCGCACATGCACACACACACCTTGTGGCAAGTGGTGGATTGGGGGAATTTTTATGCATAAGACTTCAGCAACCCCAACAAGTTAGCAAAATTTGATGGAAATTGGTACAGGGGTGTGGAATTGTATAGAACTTAAAGAAATGGCAAAACACACAAACACACGCACACTTTTTATATACAGTCGAACCCTGATGTTCACAAAATGTGACCTGCTTCTACTTTCACGGCCCGTGCTTCAGCTGTTCACAGTCGCATAAACTATCTCCGACCAGCCGAGCAGATAAAGCAGCGCTCTACCTGAACAGCTACACAGAAACCTGCAGCACTCAGCAAAACAGCTATCTATCAACTATTGTTGTTTTTGGCTATGGCCCCTCCATCTCAACATCAGCGCCTGCACCTGGATCCCCTTCGGTGCAAGTCTCATCAGGGCCCTCACCTGCGTCCTCTTCAGTGGAGTTCACTAGATTCCAACTCATCATCATTATAATCACATCAAAAGCTACGTCAGATCTTAAATAAAACTTGGAAACAGTACTTGCTGCTGTTGTCTTTTTAATGAAACTGTAATCATGTGCATTTGTGTTTGTCAAATATTCTTATGAATCACGAACCGCCAGGAACCTATCCCCCTTTCTGCCATTGAAACAATGGCTCAACATTTACGGCATTTTTCCAAACCCCCACAAATGTAGGGGTCTTCGTGTGCAGAAATTAATTTTATATATATATATATATATATAATATATATATATATATATATATATTATATTGTTACGGCTGTGGAAATTCGCAGACCACCATAAAGGGCCTTAGATCAGTTATGACGATAAGTAATTGTGTAGTTAGATTTCCCCACCGTTGTTTAGAGGGAATTTCGTGTTCACAGGGCTGTGATCCTTTGAGTTAGCCGTTTTTCTTTTCTCTATCATTATTTTGGACAATCACCCCAACAACCAAATCGCACCACACCTTCGCCTCTTTACCTCCAACTCCATCCGCAAACATCACTTCCCGCCATCTCAAACGACGCCCGCCAACAACCAAACTCCACCACCTTCGCCTCTTTACCTCCACCCGCAAACATCGCTCACCGCCATTCTCAAACGACGCCCGCCAACAACCAAACTCCCACCACCTCCGCTTTTCTACACACGCCGGCCATGGTTGTGAATGCGTTCCTTTTGCCTCAAAATCGATCAGGAATGCTTCACGCCCCCTTTTCATCGTCCAATGACGAGCATCGGGTAGTGTAGCCCCGCCTCCGAACCCGCTGTGAATGCGTTCCTTTCGCCCCGAAAAGCGGATCAGGAATGCTTCACGCCCCTCTCATCCCCCAATGACTGAGCATCGGTAGTATAGCCCCGCCTCGAACCCGCTGTGATCCAGAATTTACATTACGCCCCTCCCCGGGCTATATAGGCGCGAGCACGGCGCAGCTCGGGGCGGGAAGTCAAGTGGAAGTCAAGGTCGCGCAGTACGTCGGCAGAGAACCAAGTGGGAGCAGTGGAGTGGCAGGGCGGAGTGTCGGCAGAAGAAGTCAAGTCTGCAGTGTCGGCGGGACAGTCGAGTCGGAGACGGAGCTCGAAGCCACGGAAAAGGCAGACGGGGAGCGCCGGAGAGAGCTCGCCGACCACGCCAGGGGCACGAAGCCAGGCGCAGCTACGCTGACATTGCGGCTTGCCCGCCATCGCGCCACGAGGGCGCGGGTAGGACCCTTCGGTCTCTGTGGACCCTGGCCGCTCATCCAGGTTCCACGCGCATTAGCCCACGGGCCCAGTCTGACTCCCTTGCCTTTGAGGGGGTCTTTCCTTTGCTTTTGTGTGAATGCGTGTTGTGGCGCCGTGTCTTGTAAAGTAGAAACTGTTTAAGTGCATTAAATAAACCTTTGCTTGTAGTCGGTTGTAATTCTTGCTTTCATTGCTTTGACTGTTATACGTGCATTCTTACGGTATGGCTGTGAATACGTGCTTGCCTTGTGTGGAATAAATGTACTTGTCGAACTGTTTCCCGTTTCGTGCGTCCTTTCCTTTGTTTGAAAGTTCCATCTTGCATCACGGAAGGAATTGGTAGAAGGGTGTAAGCACCCGGTAAATAATCACTGCCGTCGGGGCCGGCGATAACACCGCTCGGTTATCACTGAAGCAGGAACGAACCGCTTAAGCGTTCGTGTCCTTAGGCCGGCCAGCGGCGAGGTACGATCGCCCGGTTAACTACCCGCGCAGGTACTTAGGTAGGTCGAGTTTGGCGAACAACCCTATCTGCGCGGTGGCCGATTGGCACGATTGTGGTGGGGTCAAAGAACCACCCGTGACTAGCTCCTGGCGATAGTTCAAGAGGGTCACGACTGAATTGTCCTTCCGGTGGGCGACGCGGTCGGATTTGAGTTCCGTGGCCGATCGCACGCCGGGCGGACCGAAATTCGTAACAATATGTTGTTCGTCTTTCGGCTGCTCCCTGTTAGGGGTCGCCACAGCGGATCATCCGTTATGATCCGCATACTGATTTGGCATAGGTTTACACCGGATGCCCTTCCTGACGCAACCCTGGTCGCCTCTTACGACACAGGGATAAGGATTGGGTTTCGCCATGATTCCGGGCTGCCCTACACCCTCTCATAGCGCGCCCAGCACAGAGCGCCCGTCCTCAAGCGATCCTCCAACCCAAGCCTCCGAGTAGCCGGATTGCAGGCGCAGCCACTTCGCCCAGTTATATTATATATACTTATATAGCCATATATATATTGTTGTGGGCGGTGGCGAGAACGACCGCTAGGTGGGAAGTTTACGCTGTCTCCCACCATCTCCCCGGAATTATAAGATCGCTCCGGATCAACTCTGAAGCGGCGGGTCGATTAATCGACCGTAAAATGACAATATCTCGACCGCGTGGCGAAGGTTAATTGTCCAGATCCAATATACCTAAATAACCACGCAGTTCTGGCTACCGGGGATTCACGCCCTCGGAACTCTGGCCGAATCGGATCACTCTACCAGCTAGGTAGAGTATCAACTTCCACCTACAAACTCCGGCTCGGATGCAGTCGAGCGGGCCTGCCCAGGACCTTCCGGCTACGATGTTACCGATTACCGGGATGAAACCCCGTCTAAACTCAGATACGAACCATGCTGGACCAATACAAGAAGGGACAGAAACGGACTGGGAACATTTCTAATAAATTTATTAACAGTAAAAGGCAAGAGAAGCGAGACTTAAAGCGAATATTCAATGCAAGTATTTACAATGGGCAAAAACAGCAGTTCTACTTTCAAGACGGGCCAACACACTCAGACACAAACATAAATGAAAAGAAAACCCAAGGTTCTTTATTCGACCCTCCAGCCGATGAGTGAGACGAGCTGGGGTCAGAGTTCGGCTTGTACCTGGTCGCGGAGAGAAGGGAGTACTCTGGTGATGCGGCACCTGACAAAGGTCGTTGGTCCGATCCCAGTCGCATGTGGGGACTCGAGGCTCATGGCGGATTCGGGTGGCGAATAATCGAGGTCCACGGAGGGGGGGGTCAGGGTCGCTCGTTCCTTCCTTGTAGAGGGCCAGCAGAGACGTTTGATGGCCTCGATGGCCTTTTAAGCAGGCCTCGATGGCCCTCTGCTCAACCCTCGTGACAGAAAAACCTTCGTACAGCAACGTAGACCTCCTGTGACCACTCTTCGTAACCGCCCCTCGTAACAGCAAAAATCCTTCAGAACCTCTCCGAACTCTCGTGCAACCACACAACAACGCCTCAGAGTCTCTGGAATTTATGGACCTCCCTCAGTGGGAGGGGCCTTGGTCAGCACACCTCGCTATTCGCCTCTAATTGGCCAGGACCCTAAGGGCACAGCCTTCCTGGGCAGGCTTTCGGCCATGCCGGGAGAAAGCCGCCCCTTCCCTACGCGAGTGTTTGAGGAAGGTGGATGGTGGTGAAGCCACCTCGAACATCCTCGGGAATCCGTCTCAGGCTAAGGTGCGCTGTGGCCCGTGAACGAGGGCGCAAGCACGATGTACCGTGGATCGCAATGGGGATGTAAAAATAAAAGAAAGCGATTTATTAACCTAACTAAGCCAGTCAAACGCACACATTTAATTATCCCACTAAACAAAAGGAAGGGACCCATGCCACACGTACTTAACGGAATAACTGACTTTTGGGACCTGTATGTTGGATGCAAATGGTTTCCAGATCCGTAGCAATATATATGCATTTAGCTATGATAGTAAAAAATATACAGTGGTATCGCAGCAGCAGACATGCAGACATTATTTTGTATTTATATGTTCAGGGGTTGGAAGGAGTAAAAGGTAGCACAATTACCTTTGAGGTGTCTAGTCTGGTTTCATTATCCTGACCCGACCGTAAACCGTTGGAAGGTGTTTTTCGCAGGGGGGGCTTTGCATGACGAAGCGCGCAGTCCCTCGGGTGGACGTCAAACCGGGTGTCCCATCTATTACCATTAGTTGGTGGAAGTCAACATCCCACGGTATCCTTTGTGAAAGATTGGTAAGTTATCACCTGCACCCTGAATAAATTACCAATTCCTGCTACAACCTGCAGGGGGCACTGCATCAGCAGCATGATAATTATGCAACACAACCAACGGTCATGTGCTGCACACAAACGAACATGCAGGTCATACCAAGAGCCTCTCTAAATCTCATCAGTTAGTTTTGCATTCGCTCTCTGGCAAAGGTGACATCTATACAAGTGTGCAAATCACGTTGATGCAGACACCGTGTGGAGATGGAACCCGTTACCTTGCTCAGGAGACCCAAAGCTCAGTTCCAACCACAGACCGGCTTTTGTAATTGGCTCCCCTTCTAGATGAGACCAAGACTTTTCCAAACCACACAATTAATCGATGTAACGCGGCGTACATACGTGTATGCAAACCACTTACTCAGCGTGACGTCGTGCTCTGGGTTTCTGCTAATAATATCTTTGATGGTCCCAGTAGCTTCCTCTCGTGACGGGATGTCATGGTCAGGAAGGCAGTAGGTGTTATCCAGGTAGAGGACATCAATCGCCTTTTTATTATTCAACGGGGGCTCTTCCAGCATGGCTGATGAAAAACGAAAGTCACCTGTGTGGGGAAGGTTCCCAGGTGAGCGAAACAAACCATGCTGCAGTTAAAAAGGAAAAGCAAATAAACCACCGACGGATGAACGACCAAAAAGTCTACCGTTGCTGTATTGTACTGTGGATATGGAAAAGCCAAATACTGGGCAATCAGACGTGCACAGAACATAGCGACGCAGACACAGACGCAGAGACGGGACTGAAGACAAAAACCTTTCGAGGACAAGAGATCCAGGTGGAGCAGCCTCGACTTCAATGCCTTCACCTGTGTACAGAATGGTGCCAAAGTAACCCTCGAACAGGAACATAACAGAGCCTGGGCAGTGGTTGGCATCTATGAGCGTCACTGTAATGGTCTCAAGACCCTCGTCGTCCACGTTCAGCAAGTGGCTTGTTCCAACCTCAAGAGGTCGCAGGACTTTCGGTGAGATCTAGTTCAAAGAAGTGGATTCAACATCTTATTTAAATGGCCAGGCAATGTCAAATTACTTCATTCCAAAATTCAGATGAATGAATAAATAAATGAATGAATAAATGAATGAATGAATGAATAAATGAATGAATAAATTAATGAATGAACAAACAAACACCTAAATAAAGTGTTTTACCAGCAATAAAGCAAGTTGATGAAGATAGGTCCACTTGTGGGTTTTGTAAATGATTGACGTAAAGTTATCGTGACGTCATACCACGTACCGACACGTAAGACCAGGTGTAAAGAATGACGCGAAAGCTCAAGGGGGTTCACAGTTTACACGGCGATTGCGGTGTGGGCGAGGACGTTCGTTACCGGACTAGTTGGATACCTGTACCGGGGGGTTACCTGTAGCTTGTGCTGGATGATGCGCGCCGTGAGCGGAGAGCAGTAGATCGGGAGGTTCCAGGACGGAGTGAGTCCGCCCGTGTGATCGGCGTGCGCGTGAGTGAGGAAGTACAGTCGTGCTGTGCGAATTCGTCGTGGGTACCACCAGTCCACCGCCAGCGGCGTGTGCGGTATCACCGTGCCGTTCATAGCCGCTCGTAGCCCGCACTTGGTCCGGCAGACAACACGCCGAATCCCCATGAGGGCTCAAAAAAAGGCGGGTTTTAACGTCGCGCGAAACCGGAAGTAACGGCTCAAAAAAAAAAGGCGGGTTTTTAACGTCGCGCGAAACCGGAAGTGACGGCTCAAAAAAAAGGCGGGTTTTTAACGTCGCGCGAAACCGGAAGTGACGGCTCAAAAAAAGGCGGATTTTTAACGTCGCGCGACACCGGAAGTGACGGCTCAAAAAAAGGCGGGTTTTTAACGTCGCGCGACACGGAAGTGACGGCTCAAAAAAAAGGCGGATTTTTAACGTCGGCGCGACACCGGAAGTGACGGCTCTTCCTTCCCACCTGTGTGTCCGGATATACCCGCGCGTTGGAACTTTTCATCACAGCAGGAGAACATTAATCCATCAAACGTGCGCAGTGCGCTACGATAACCAACCTATGGTTGTTTCATTACCAACTTTCATTCAGACGTCTGTGTGACCAACTCCAATCCAAACCGTCACCCACGACTTGTGCGGCCATCACAGAACAAGAGACGCCAAACTCTCTATTATTTTCCCACAAAAAAAAACCGTGATTTCTGAGGAAGCGATATTTTTAAAACGCTGCTACCGCCATCGCTACCGCCGCCTGCTTCACCGCCACTGTTTGTTACCGCCATCGCTACCGCCGCCTGCTTCACCGCCACCGCCGTTGTCGTTATGTTTGGAAGAAATCCGATGCAGAGCAGTCGTGCAGTAAATAGGCTTCACCCAATCGTCAGAATATTCTTCTTCTTCTTCCTGTTATTGTTCTTCTTCTTCTTCCTCTTCCTGTTACTGTTCTTCTTCTTCCACCATTTCCATCCTCGAACGCCCCCACGTGCCCAAAGAGTGATTCGTATTCACATCGTGAATTTTGAACGGGACGCAGCGATCGATTTTCCCTTTTTCTTGAAGACCTTTTGGTCCAGGACCGCAGAATTGAACTTTGAAATGATAAATGAAGCAACCAGCAAGAACGAAATTCACATGACTATTATAATTACCCCATTACTCGATACTTTCACACATATTAACTAACTGTCTAACTCGATCAATATATGTATCGATTAATGATCATTACGTTGGAGAATAGTGACGACAATCAGGATCATCACGATATAGTATGTTAAATGTAAATCATTCACTTGTAGTATGTTTGTAGTGTGTTGTAGTATGTTGTAGTGTGTTGTAGTGTTTTGTAGTATGTTGTAGTATGTTGTAGTGTGTTGTAGTATGTTGTAGTGTGTTGTAGTGTGTTGTAGTATGTTGTAGTATGTGTAGTGTGTTGTAGTATGTTGTAGTATGTTGTAGTGTGTGTAGTGTGTTGTAGTTAGTGTGTTGTAGTATGTTGTATGTTGTAGTGTGTTGTAGTATGTTGTAGTATGTTGTGTGTGTTGTAGTATGTTGTAATGTGTTGTAGGATGTGTGTGTGTTTTAGTATGTTGTAATGTTTGTAGTTATGTTGTAGTGTGTTGTAGTATGTTGTAAGTATGTAGTGGTGTATGTTGTAGTGTGTTGTAGTGTGTTGTATGTTGTAAGTGTGTATGTAGTATGTTTAGTATGTTGTAATGTTTGTAGTGTGTTGTAGTGTGTTGTAGTGTTTGTAGTAGTTGTATGTGTTGTAGTGTGTTGTAGTATTGTAGTGTGTTTTGTAGTATGTTGTAGTGTGTTGTAGTGTGTTGTAGTATGTGTAGTTGGTAGTGTGTTTAGTGTGTTGTAGTATGTTGTAGTATGTTGTAGTGTTTGTAGTGTGTTGTAGTTATGTAGTGTGTGTGTAGTGGTTGTAGTATGTTGTAGTATGTTGTAGTATGTTTGTAGTATGTTGTAGGTATTAGTTTTGTAGTGTGTTGTAGTATGTTTGTAGTGTGTTGTAGTGTGTTGTAGTGTGTTGGTAGTGTTGTTTGGTTTGTAGTTTTATGTTATAGTATGTTTTGTAGTGTGTTGTAGTATGTTGTAGTGTGTTGTAGTATGTTGTAGTGTGTTGTAGTGTGTTGTAGTATGTTATAGTATGTTGAGTGTTTGTAGTGGTTGTAGTATGTTGTTGTAGTATGTTGTAGTATGTTGTAGTATGTAGTGTGTTGTAGTGGTTTGTAATGTTGTGTATGTTGTAGTATGTTTGTTTAGTATGTTGTAGTATGTTGTAGTGTGTTAGTATGTTATAGTATGTTGTAGTGTGTTGTAGTATGTTGTAGTATGTTTTAGTATGTTGTAGTGTTACGAATTTGAAGCTTGTGCACACAAGACAGACAGCAGTCCCCAAGTTTAGTGTATCTCGATTAGTATGTTTTTATGTTAGGTCCCCTCCCTGTGTCTAACGGGAATTATACATGTGTGTGCTGCGAAGTTTCTTTATATCGTTAGTTTTTTTTTTACAACAAAAATCTCCTTCACTTCACTTCGCACACCGACGCCATTGCCCACGTGCTTCGACCACAGTAAGTGGGCGGAGATTTTCATCGCCTCAGCTCCGACTCCACCCTTGTCCAATCACGCACTGAGGGCGACTTTCCCACGACACCCGGCCAATGAGGGTGAGATGTCACAGAGGGCACTTTCCCACGACACCCCGCCAATGAGGGTGAGATGCCACAGAGGCGACTTTCCCACGACACCCGGCCAATGAGGGTTGAGATGGTCACCAGAGGGCGACTTTCCACGACACCCTGGCCAATGAGGTGTGGAGATGGTCACAGAGGCGACTTTCCCACGACACCCCGGCCAATGAGGGTTGAGATGGTCACAGAGGCGACTGTTCCCACGACACCCTGGCCAATGAGGGTTGAGATGGCCACAGAGGGCGACTTTCCCACGACACCCCGGCCAATGAGGGTTGAGATGGCACAGAGGGCGACTTTCCCACGACACCCCGGCCAATGAGGGTTGAGATGGTCACAGAGGGCGACTTTCCACGACACCCTGGCCAATGAGGGTGGAGATGGTCACAGAGGGCGACTTTCCCACGACACCCCGGCCAATGAGGTTGAGATGGTCACAGAGGGCGACTTTCCCACGACACCCTGGCCAATGAGGGTTGAGATGGCCACAGAGGCGACTTTCCCACGACACCCCGCGCCAATGAGGGTTGAGATGGCCACAGAGGGCGACTTTCCCACAACACCCGGCCAATGAGGGTGGAGACCGCCTCAGTTGGCGATTTTCTCACCCGGACAAGAAGATATAAACGCCAGGCTGGGGAGGTTGGTCGTCTTGGGGTCGGAGGTCTTGGTGCTGGCGTGTTCGTCTGGTCCTGGGTCATCGTCGTCTCTGATCTTCTCCTTGGTCTTGGTTCATTTTGGCGTGGCCGCGTTGGAGAGCGTGGTCCCTGGTGCTTGGCGCTGTGTGAAAGCTGTGGTTCGAGTCCCGCCACGCGACCAGATCGTCGTACACCGCATGAGACAGACAGGTGAGAGCCAGACCCTGGCCTTCGGCTTGCCTTTCCTTCCGAGCTGGAGGCCTCAATAAAGCCGGCCGGCCCATTATTTTGTGTGTGTCGCAATGTGTGTGGCGCCAGTCCGTTAAGTAGAATTGTTTAAGTGCCTTGTACATACCTGCATTGCTTTTAGTCAGTTTAATTCTGCTCTGTGTCTCCCCCTCCCAGATTATCGTTGTAAAATAAACCCCTGTTAAATGTACCAGCTCGTTTTCTGTGATTTCCTCCATTGGCCTAGCATGGTGCGTGTTGCAAATTGGTAGGGCCATTCGTCTGCCGTGATTGTTCATTTGGTCCGGCGCGGCTTTGGTAACTTCCGCTCGGTTACGCCGGATCCGAGTCGGTGATAGCGACTCGATTGCGGACAAAGTCGGTCGAGGGTGTGGTTTTCCCGGTAGTTGACAGCATGAGTACTTAGGTAAATTGGAATTAGACAAGTGGACCCTACCTCACGCCGTCAAAATATTGGCGACCACGGTCCTCTAAGTGACCCATGACCTTCGAGTTGTCCGAGAGTCAACGACCTAAAATTCACAGGTAGCTATCGGATGGAGACTACTGCGCCAGCGTGGCTTAATCCACCATAGTGTCGTTTATCACCACCGAACGCCGGCCCACAACAGTAGTACTTGAGCATTGATCATCGACAGAGCATGTTCTCAAACAAACTTATTAATTCATTAACTAGCTGAAATACCCGGCGTTGCCTGCAGGGAAATTCAATGAAATATTTATTTAAATATTTCCGACTTGACAAATTGGGGAATGTCGGCCTTGTGTGGTTTTGTATGAAATAACAATCTTGGGTGTTACAAAATGAGTTTGTGGACCGCTTTCCCTTCTTTTAATTTATACTTGTTAATTAATTTTTTTAAATACAACAAATCATTTCAACCTCAACATTAATGATCATCACAAAACATATATTACTCGATCGCTTCCAGGAAAAACCCAGGCAGTGTATAAGCAATGTACTCACTCGAGGCCTGAACACAGAGGTGCGAAAATAAACCTGTGTAAAGCAATCATTTCAATCACAGGTGCAAGTGTAATATAATGATTACATTTGTGTCGTTTACAACCTCAACATCCGATCTTCAAAATACACATTGCTCAATCGCTCCCAGGAAAAACCCAGGCAGTGTATAAGCACAAGGCCTGATCGAGGCTTGAAGGCCAATTATCTGGTTTTATCTGAGGTCAATTTTTTTTTATACACTCACACAAAATTTCAGAACAATTGCTTGTAAACTGTGGCCAAAAATCGTGTGACAAACAAACAGACAGACAGACAGACAGACACCTACGTCACCCATCAGTCTTACATTCAATCCCGCGGCCGTTCCGTCATCCCTTGGTCATGCGGGGTTCCTTTCCATGTTCCCTCCATCCATGCATTGCTTGGTAACCCATCGGGTGCTCTCACATGCATGTTCGTGTCACTTGGTACCTGGAATGGCCTGCGAGGTGCGGAACTTCTCGTGGGTGTGGTACAGTGCAAAACAGTGTGAATGGGCATTTTCCACACGAAGGAGGGGGCTGAGGGCTCTCGTTTCGGCTTTGAGTGGGTTAGGGGTGGGGCGGGGGCTTCATTGAAAGTTCCCTCAGAACGGTAATTTACACAAGTGACACTTCCCCCCCCCCCCCGCATTGGCTGCGGACCAATGGGAGGGAGGAGAAGGCTTGTGGGAGGAGGGAAAGAAAGCTGATGTGAAGAAGAAGCAGAAAGGCGAAGAGAAGGACTCGTAAAAAGTTTCGCAGCGAGTAGGGACGAAGAGTGCTTCTGAGAAAACGGCTCAGAAATCAGAAAGGGAAGAAGCAAAAGGTAGAAGGCAGAAGGCAGGTGCAGAAAGCTGAGGGAAGCAGAGAGGAGAAATGAACGGGATAAGCTCACCTGAGTAGAAGACTAAAAGACTGAAGAGGCTCGTGAGGGAGAGAACAAAAACGTGTGAGGGTAACGAAAGGAAGGTTTTACAAGCAGTTGGTGTCGAGCTTCTGTGGAAAACGAACACTCCTTCTCCGAGCGTCATCCTGCCCTCCCGATCTTGTCAGCCACGAAGGACGAGGAGGGTGAACTGCATCACCTCATCACCGGGGGCGTGAGGAGGAAGAATCTGAGGCAGAGGAGAGCGAGTCGTACATCTAGCTCGCATGTCTGGGATGCCAGAGAGGACTCGCTTACTGGGTCTGGGCACCTCCGGGACGCGGCTGCATGTCTCCATCGCCACTGCCCATCTTCCCCATCCATTTGAAGGACTGCTTTCCCTTTCTCCATTCATTATTTTAATTTTATTTTAAAGTCATTCTTGTTTTATTCATTGCCCCTGAGTGAATGATGGCCAAGTCTTTTGTTTAAGTAAGATTGAAGAAGAATACGTGTTATTGTTAAATCAGCTCTTATGTGCCTTTTGCTTTCTTGCTTCTCAATGATTACTTGCTTGTGTGTTTGTAATAAATAATTGTTTGTTGTTATTTCCAATGTCTCCGTTGTCTTTTCCTTTATTTGTCCGATGCAGTGTACAAGTAAGGTTAGACGGGACGTTCTACCCCAATAATTTGCTTTGTCAGCCAGCGCACACTCACTGTAATGCTCGGCAGTAATCTGAGTGTGCACTGAGGGCACTGACATTAATTAGCTGGCCGTCAACAGGTAAGGTATCACGCGAAGTAGTGTAACCCTGCCCAGATTGGCCGTCCCAATCAGCGTTCGTGGTTGTTTAGCAACCTGCCGGTGTGCGGAGTAGCAACCTATCCCTAACCCTAACAGCCTCAGGACTGGGCATTCGGGAGGGACCTAAGTGCTTTCCCTCATGGCAAGCCTCAAACCCTGGATCTGCAACAATATATCGAGTAGATGAATCTTCCAAAGTATTTGAGCCAGGCAAGTGGTCTTATAACCCTCTTGCTTCAGATTGGCCTCGCAACTATTTAATTCCTTTCATTTTCCTCCATTGGTATGCACTGCTGTCTGCGCTATCGCTGATGATTCGCCAATAAGCGTTGAAACCGGGCCGGTAGCTGAGGGGGAGTGTGGCATTGGGATTCTAATGTGTGTACCGTGTGTGAACATCTTTATAGCTGTGGAGGAACTCTGGGAAGGGTTCGAAACAGCAAAGCACTTACCTTGTGTAGGCCTTCTTGGGTTGCTTTAACATACAGCTTCTTCGGCTCGAGGAGTGTGGGAGGGGTCAATTATTTATATAATCCGAGCCACCTGGGTTTAGTTGATTAGGTGAGAGCCGATTGAAGTTGTAACCTCAATTGAAAAGCAATTGACTGATTTCCCAACTTCCCAGATCATCAGCTTGGCTCAGAGAAAAACACTCATGTTCTGTGCGAACAAACAACAATCTACAGTCCGGTGTTCTTTTCGATTTCTCATTAGTCGGTAAGGGCCAAAGGTCGCGCTCTTGGTGATGCCTGTGAGGTGCGACTAAATGGAGGGTGGAGCGGGAGACGAGACTGGGTGCGTCTGCAAGAGGGTCGGGTACGAAGAGGGTGAAGCATGTTGAAGAAAGCAGTGATGTGTCGGAGGTGTGTAAAGGATTTAAGGGTCAAGAAGAGCCGGATGATAAATTTCCCAATTATAATCTCGACTTTGGAAGGACCCAAACCATTGATTTTGGGCAACCCGATAAAATTATCAACTTTAATTGGGAAAGAATTTGGTGATGTCCCTGGTGCTAAAAAGCTTAGATCAGGGGGACCTACTGATCCAGTGTAAATCAGTGGACCAGCAGGAAAAAATTCTGAGAGTATCTCTCTTCGGTGGTTTCCGAATCTCTGCGCTCATCCTCAGGTCATTAAGGGAATTCCAGGGAGTAATTTATGGGATAGACCTTGACATTAGTATGGATGATATCAAGAGCCATTTTGAATATATGGGAGTAGGTGACACCCGTCGTCTTATTACGGTCAGGGATGGGGTTAAGGTGGACAATCACATCTGTGGTGTTGTCCTTCTCCAACCCTGTTATTCCTCCTAAAGTGTTTCTGGGCTATGAAACGTCTCCTCTTCGGAGTACTATCCCCCTCCCCACCACCTACAACATCCCATCCCCCCCAGCACTATCCTCCCCCCCCCCCAACACACATCCCCATCCCCACACACACATCCCCCACACACATCCTCCCACAATCCATCCCCCCCCCATCACACATCCCCCCCACACACACCCCCCTTACAATGCCAAAAGTTTTGTCCGCGACTGCACCATGTCGGGTTAAAAAACACGGAGCAAGTGTGATGGAGGACATGAGTATGATAGCTGTAGGAGTGTTAAAATGTGTTGTGCCAATGTGGTGGTGACCATAGTGCAGCGGACGGTTGTTTGGAATTCCAAAGAGTGGCAAGAACAACAAGTCAAACTACTGGGATACAAAGATACACCGGTTGTGTCACACGGTCCTCGTATCTGCAAAGCGATATAAAAATTGTCAGAGAAACGGGAAATACATTTTCCGTCTTCAGAAGCATCATATCCTTGTTTACGAAGGACTTGGTTTAAGCGTGGCTATTATAGAGCCTCGTAGTTCTGAAGACGCCATTGTACTTTAAATAGAGAAGAAGAAGAGAGAACAGGGGAGGCAGACCCGCCAAGCGAACACTTCCGAGAGGGGCCGTAAATATTCGTGTCCTTCGGAGAAGGTACCGTTTTTATAATGATCCTCTGAGCCTGCTTTGCTTGTTTTTAATGTCAGTTTACTCCTAATTATAAACAGGAATTATTTTTTTGGTTCTTGCTCGTGTTTTAAATAATTGGCTGCTTATGACCCTCATGCGCTCTCAGGAGAGGAGTGGCTGTCGGTCCATCAGCCCCGTGCTTCATTGTATTAGAGTTTGGTAGCTTCGACTCGAAACTTCACATTCGCTGTGGTGCTGCATCATGAAGTACGTCGTAATTGTGATGGGACATTAAGCAGGCTGTCTGCATACTCTCACCATTGTGCAGCCAAGCTGATGGGGATATGTGGGGGGGGGAATGGGGATGTGTGGGGGGGGGAGGGATGTGTGGGGGGGGCGGGATGGGGTGTGGTGTGGGAGGGGGGATGGGGATTAGGTGGGGGGATGGGGATGTGTGGGAGGGGGATGGGGATGTGTGGGAGGGGTGGGATGGGGAGTGTGTGGGGGGCGGGGGATGGGGTATGTGTGGGGGATGGGATGGGATGGGTTGGGGGATGTGTGTTGGAGGGGGTGGAGTGTGTGTGGGGGGGATGGAGATGTGTGTGGGGGGGGATGGGATGTGATGGGGGTGGGGATGGGATGTGTGGGGGGGGGGGGGATGGGATGTGTGGGGGGGGCGGGGATGGGGATGTGTGGGAGGGGGGGGATGGGAATGGGGATGAGTGGGATGTGGGGGGGATGGGATGTTGTGTGGAAGGGGGATGGGGATGTGTGGGAGGTGGGGGAATGGGGATGGGATGAGTGGGATGTGTGGGGGGGATGGGGATGTGGGGATGGGATGGGGGATGTGTGGTGGGGGGGATGGGGATGGGGATGTGTGGGGTGGGGGGGATGGGATGGGGATGGTGTTGTGGGGGGGATGGATGGGGATGTGGTGGAGGTGGGGGGGATGGGCTGTGGAAGGGAATTTTTTTGTGAACAAAATTACGACGGATCAACATCCCAAATGCCGCATTGCGGGCGTTGTGTATCCACTGTTGGCAATTGACAGTTCAGTTGATGCCAGTCTGCCTCCAGATTGCTACTCAACAACGTCCAATTAACACAGCGAGGACGTGTTCGGTTACCAAGCAAGCTAGTATGCTTGCGAAGCCAGCCGTTCCTCATCAACGGTGTTTTGAATGGAGTGCTTGCTTGAATGCTTAAGCCATTTGGCAAGTGCTTTGTTGAGAAGTTGTCAGGGTGTGTGTGTGTCAGTTACTGTGTGGTGAGGAGGGGGGGGGTTTTAAGGCAACTACCAATGTGCTAGTCCTTGCTAAACAAGCCAGCTCAAATACGGGCATTCACCTAATGAACGTAGCATTTTGTGGTGATTTCTGTCCTTTGGTCGAAAAGAATGTATTTTTATTTTATTTTCAAATGTCTGTTTTAAGGTTGCATGATTGGTGGTCGTGTTTGAGGACGCGTCTCGTGACTGTGACCCCGAATGCCCTTGTAGTTCATCCAAAGGCACGATTATGTGTGCAAGCTGCACCACAAGCCTCAGAAGGTGTCACAAAATTAAGAAAGAACGAGAAAGCATCTGGAAATGTAAAGCCCGTCCACGTTTGCTTTTTACTCGGACGTCGTCTTCTTCCAAATTCTAAACATGACAAAACAAGCTAAAACTAGAGTGGGCGCTCTGCAGAGCGCATACCTCCACTGCATTGAACAGCTCACATTTTGTATCGCACTGATAGGCCGGATCTGAATCCGGACCTGAACCAAAATCAAATTGGCATGTTCTTGTCATCTAACCAACTCATCCACCTAGTTTTGTTACAACTCGTGCACAACTTTTTGAGATGTCGTGCTATATATATAATTTTTGGCCCTGTCTCTCAATGGTGAAGAAATTATTCAAAAAAATTAATAAATAAAACTCATGGATCTTCACCAAAATCGAATCAGTTGGTCCTTGTCAAACACCCAACCTGTCCACCAAGTTTAGTCCGAATCCGTTCATAACTTTTTGAGATATCCTGCACCCAAACAGACAGGGGTGAAAACATAACCTCCGTCCATCACAGATGGTGTAGGTAAAAATACAAAAAGATTGATGATTTCAGGTGACCTCGACCTTTTGACCTCAAAAGCAATAGGCTTCAGTGACCCAATATGCAAACCCTGCTCAAATTTCAAGTCAATCTGATGGAAATTGTTGATTTTGTGACCTTGACCTTTTGACCTTGACAGAACACAGGTTACACTCGATGACGGGCTAATAACGAAGTGAAGGAATCTCAATTTTATAAATGTGATGTCTCCTTGATACGTCCCTCAGAACCCGCTCTTGAAAGAAATGGCGGGAGCTACCAAGTATGCGAAAAGTATGGCAAACTTGAGCGCAAGGATCTTTGGGGAGCTGACGAGGCCTACGGACCAGACTTCGATGCGCGTGGTGAAGCTTTTCAGCGAATTGCCCCAGGGATTACGCCCTGTGGTTTACGATTACTACCCGCAGCACATTGAGTACCACAAGCTAATGCGCACCCTCCGGTTCATGGGCTTGTATCGGTATGTGACTTGTTTATACCTGCCATCATTCTCCCCACTCGCGAGTCCACTGTGCGTGGCCTTCAACTATAAATGTCTGACAGCAAATTGATATATATATAATTTTTAGCTTCATCTGTTTCGATGGGACATAGAGGCTTTGTGTGCATGCGAGACAGCCACCCGTCCAAACGCAGAGCCACTTTAATATTGTAGCCGTGCCACGGCAAATTGTGTTTTAGGATAACATTCGCAACATTTCTCTCATGCCTTGCAACGCAACCAGACTACAGGCTCGGACTAGCGTGGCCGGGCTGCCATAGTCATTGCTGGCCGGTCGAGTCCGTGGTCCGAGGGAGTGAGTCGGCACTGGTTCTCAGATCGACTGTCATCCATATTCTTGGGCCAACTTGAAAATAAACATTTTAATTGTCACATTCACATATTTTGAAAAACAAAAGGTGTTATAATGATCATCTATCTATCTATACTAAAAGGAGACTTGTCCGTCCGTGTGGCCATCACGCGTTACTGCAAAGGGTTCCTGCTTTCGTACAATAATAAAGGCACAACACATAATTGAAGGCACAACGAATGCTGACAAGTACAAGAAGATCCTAATCCACCATGGTATCCCATCAGTAAGGAGGTTTATTGATGAGAACTGTTTTCCAGTATGATGACGACGACTCCAAACGCTGCAAATGTATTTTAAACGTATTTACAAAGATAAGCAGATTCAGGAACTCTACAAATATTATAATGGTCTCTCAAAGTCTTGACGTCAACATCGTGGAAGCTGTGTGGGATTATTTGAAGAGGAAGAAATAAATGAATAAATCGAGCCTAATTATGTGAAACATTGCAGAATGCGTGGAACAACCAACCAATGGAATTTCTCCAGAAATAGCAACAAAACATTCTAAAAACGGAGATCTGCTTTTTTTTTTGAATGAAAAGGTGGTCACACGAGATAGTGAAATTTCATTAATTAATATTGTAAAATACAATTTATTTTTTATTTATTATAACCTTTTATTAATCAAAATATGCCAATGTGACAGTAAAAATGTTCATTTTCAAGGTGGCCAAAGACTTTTGCATAGCACTGGATATATATATATATTAATTATGTGTGTGTGTGCGTACGTGTTGAGGCTCTGCATGCTGTTCTCTTCATCAAGTTTAGTTTGAGTACAAAGCAGACCCGAATGGGCTTTGTGTTTTGAGATGCGTTTTATTGAATATTGTAATCATATTTGAATGCCTACATTGAAAGACGCACTATAAACGAGTTCACGAAGTAAGATTCGGTATTGTGGAGCGTGTTGAATTCCCCATGGTAACACTTCGGTGCATGCTAACCCTACCAGGGATGAGCATGAGGACTTCAAGGAAGAGATGAAGAGATTACGGAAACTCCGTGGAAAAGAAAAGCCCAAGAAGGGAGAGGGAAAGCGAGCGCTGGCGCGGAAATGAAGACTCTCTTGTCGGATGTCCTTTGTAATACTAACAGACACTCACCTGGCTTGTCTATCACTTCTCAAATCCTTGGCTGTCGATCTGTAAATTAATTTAAACATAATAATTGTAAATTCAGCATCACACTGACTTTTTTTTTTTTGTTGAGCGAACTGAATTATTCTTTTCTAGATGAGAATCTTTGCAGTAACTTACTAACAACCACCATGCGGGGGCAGTTGAACTGTATGTAGCAAGAAGTTTCTTTGGACACAGGAATAGTCAGAATAAACCAGCTGTCAGATCACGATGCTCATAAAAGTAAAAAAAAAAAAAAAATCTCAATTGGAATTGGTGAACCGCATTGAGGCCTCATCAGAAGTGTAAATTTGGATCCCTCATCAGAAGCATGTAAAACTTTTGATGAAATGTTTTTTTAAACACTAGTGCATGCCTGTAGGTGCGTGGCCGTACGTTGAAAACAAAAAAAAACTTTCAAACCGCGTGCCAGAAACACCAACCACACAGGCCGTTCCTTCGCTCGTGCGTGCCCGTACGTGCGTGGCCGTACGTGGAAAAAAATACTTTCAAACCGCGAGCCAGAAACGACAACCACACAGGCCGTTCCTTCGCTCTCGCGTCCTCGTGACAACGACACTTCCACACACAGAGTTAATTAAAATCAAGTTTACCTCCCTGTCTTTGCTTGCCATGACATTCGCTGCCATGTAACCGGCACGGCCCGTGACGTCATCGTAACGTGACGTTATAGAACACCTTACCCCATGCAGTGGTCAAGTATATAATTCAATTGAAATAAAATACTGATTTTAAAGGTCATATAAAAAAAATTCCAGAAGTTTACCGCAGTTGATGCGGTGTCTTATACAACACCTTATTTAACATTTTCAAGTACTGCAAAACTGGAGGATTTTGGAAGCGATAAGAAGGTGATTTGTGTTCTATCGTGTTCAAGTATAAAATTCAATTTAAACGAAATAAAGACTTTTAAGGTTGTATAAAAAAATTAATTCCACGTTTTACCGCCGTTCATGTACTGTCTTGTACACCAACTTATCAAACACGTTGCATTCGTTCTTCTTGCCTGTTGTTTGTGTACTTTGTGATGTCACTAGAAACAGTAAGTTTTTCTGTTTGGAATGATTTTCAATTTTGTTTGACTGCCAGGCAGGCAAAAAGAGTAAAATATTATCGCTCCTCGCTGCACATGTGCGGTCGGGACAAATTCAGAGCCAAAGTATTGCGAAACGAAAGGTTTGTTTTCCCATTCATCATTAAAATATAACATTCAATTTAAAGTAAGTAGTTCCTCGACCATAAACTAATGTTTGTAGATGGACAGACAGAAGTGAACCTATTGCTTTATCCTGCTTTTTGCTTTGCGTGCGTGGGGTAATGAGACCGCTTAGGGGAGCGATGTGATGTGAGGGGGATAAATTGATTGAATGATTATTTCATTTTTCTGCATTTACTTTTCATTGTGCGAGTCATTCTGTGACCTCCACAAGATCGCCGGGCACCTCTTGGTACACACCGGTAGCCTGCTTGGGTCAGACCACACTCACTCACTCTGAAGTTGGATTCTGGAATCTCTCATGATCAGTATCAAGTGAAAGACCACCGAACTATATCCAAACTTTCGAAACTCCACAAATACACGGTCACCCTTTGAGGACCACAAGTATCTTGAAAGTAATTTTCAGATGCAAGTCCAATTTTATTTTTAGTTTGGCTAACTTTCAATTTTTATACGCCCGATATATATATATATCGGGGCGTATTATGTGATACCAGTCGTCCGTCCATCCGTCCGTCCATCCGTTCCTGTCCGCACTCCAACTCCCAAAGTTTTCAACTTTCACGTTTCATATTTGGTACATAGGTACAGACTGTGGAGACGGTGTGTCGCAACATACGTTCGTCATCTAAAGTGGTTGCCATGGCAACCAGGATGCTGTTTTCCATGTAGTAGCACAATTCTGTATATACCTTCTTGTTCGGGCGTATATTGTGCTCACTTGCGCTCTTGTTTATATTGAAATTCAAGAGTATGCATGATGAAAGTTTTTTTCAACTTTTTCTAATCAACAAACAAAAACAAAAGAATGAAAAATCACTCATAGAGTGACAACTTGGCGAAACGGAACGGCACGCGGGAGAGCACATACCTCCGCTAGGCCGAACAGTTTGCATTTTGTATCGCACTGATAGGTCTGATCTGAATCCGGACCTTAACCAAAATCGAATCGGCTTGTTCTTGTCACCGAACCAACTCATCCGCTGAGTTTTGTTATAACTCGTCCACAACTTTTTGAAATATCATGCTACACATAGTTTTTGGCCCCATCTCTCAATGGTGAAGAATCACCGAAAACATTCTCATATCCGGATTTGGATTCGAATCTTCACCAAAATCGAATCAATTAGTCCTTGTCACACACCCAACATGTCCACCAAGTTTCATCTGAATCCGTCAACTTTTTGAGATATTGTGCAATATCCTTTTCAGCCCCATCTCTCAATGGCGAAGAATCATTTAAAAATTACATAATTATTGTATCAGGATCCGGATTCGGATCTTCACCAAAATTGATTTGATTCGTCCTTGTCACATACCCAACCTGTCGACGAAGTTTCATGTGAATCCATCCATAACCTTTTGAGATATTGTGCTACATGTCGTTTTTGGCCCTTTGTCAATGTTGAAGAATCACTTATAAATTCCTCAGATCTGGATCCAGATTCAGATCTTTACCAAAATTTAGCGTTGCTCTCCTTGGCCGGTCACCACCCCCGCCCCCCCCACCCCCACACAAAAAATTCAGAACGATTGCTTGAAAACTGTGGCCAAAATAGTGTGACAAACAGACAGTTGAAAAATCACTCGAGAGTGACACTTGGCGAAATGGAAATGGCACTCCGTAGAGAACATACCTCCACCAGGCTGAACAGTTTAAATTTTGTATCCCACTGATAGGTTGGATCTGAATTCGGACCTTAACCAAAATCGAATCGGCTTGTTCTTGTTACTTAACCAACTCTTCCACCTTGTTTTGTCACAAGTCGTCCACAACTTTTAGAGACATCATGCTATACATCGTTTTTGGCTGAATCTTCACCAAAATTGAATCAATTAGTCCTTTTCACACACCCAACCTGTCCACAAACTTTTTGCGGAATCCATCCATAACTTTTTGAGATATCATGCAATATCATTTTTAGCCCTTTCTCTCAATGGTGAAGAATCAGTTAAAAAATTCTCAGATCTGGATCCGGATTCAGATCTTCACCAAAATTAAGCGTTGCTGTCCTTGGCTGGTCACCCACAAAGAAACAAAAAAATTCAGAATGATTGTTTGGAAACTGTGGCCAAAAATCGTGTGACAAACAAACAAACAGACAGAAAGACAGACGCAACAGACCAACATACTTGGCGAAAATATTTTTTGCTTGGTAAAAACTGGAAACGACAATCTTTAAGCTCGTGTTAGGTACAATGTTTGCCAATGTACAAACATAAAATCACCTAAATTGCAGATTCACCACTTTAAACAGTAGGGACATATACATGTCCCTTGGTCCTTAAATGGTTAACAGCTTAATTCGACATGTTAGCAAGGACTTGCACTCTGTATGCAGGGTGGGGTGAAGATAGTCATGTGTAGACTGACCCCACTTGCCTTTTCTATACCCCCCCTTTACCCCAGTACACCACCACATTTACCTGAGTACGACTACAATTTTACTCCACTACCCCCTTCCCTTTTACTTACTATTTGCCCTTTTCCTCAATCATGTAATCACACTGGGTGGTGTAATAGAGTGTCTCCTGGAAGTCTGGGAGAGTCGGTGGTTTGAATCCAAGTTCAGTCCTTCCAAAGACTTTAAAATGTAACGTGCTGCTAAACATGTAAAGGAGAGGGCACGGACAAATAACCATAGTTAACATTACTATGGTAACTGCAAGCTTTGATGGGCCTAATGGCCTTGTGCGTCACTGTGCATAATGAGGAAACTCCTGTTATTATTATTACGAGCAGAGTACCCGCCCAACGGGCGATCATGTTCCAAGCATGCAACGCGTTCTTCTGACGCAAGCCTTTATTTGGGCGGTGTACAAGTCACTGACAACTCTGCAGAAGCCAAACAAAAAAACAAGCAGTCATAGACTGGTACTTACGAAATCGTCAACTTGACCTCTGACCTTGTCTA